>JNEY01000584.1:0-17786 GCA_020875895.1 Aphelenchus avenae | reverse complement strand
AAGACTTCCGGCGACATGTTCCACGCTAGCTCGATGAGGATTAGCCAACAATGCTCATCGCGGCAATCCGAAGCTTCCACAGCCACGGCTATAAGTCGGCAGCGCGACGTGTTTTGAACGAGTTTCGAGCCACGCGGTCGATCACGTTCCGGGTCAGCAACTTTTATTAGTTGTTTCATAAGACAGCTACATATTTACGTGTAAATAAACTAGTTTGTATGCGCTTAGTTACAGAGAAACGGCCTAGCGATCTGCGTTAGGCAGCGTCCAAATCGTTGACAGGTGTGGCTCTCCTCTGAACTGACTCATCTCTTTATTCCCACCCCGTAAGGCGCACAAGATCGGTTAGTGCAGAGCCAAAATCTCCCGCAAGCTGTCGTGGTATGACAAGTGCAAATGATTAGGGATTAAAAAGGCCCTCCGCACGAGATACGAACGAAATACCAGGCAAAATTTGACAAACTTTTTAAGGGCGCCAAATGGCACGTCGCTTTACCTAGTGCTTGATGTCGTGCGGACAGCTGCCTGGACCCTTTCGTCAGTGTTGACTCGTGATCATGCCTCTCACCTCCCCTCTTCTCGAAGCGTCACATAATTTCTAGTTGAATTAAACGTATTTACATTTTACTTTAATTAATGTTCAACCGAATCGGATGCTCGTCGACGTTAGTTGCCGCCCTTCTCTAGCTTTCCACCCTTGAAAAAGAGAAGGGGTCAGTCGCGCAGAACCAGTTTTTTTTGCGCAATGCGAACGACTTGGTCGCATAGTGGTGATCTTGTTGCCCGTCGCTCAAATCCGTGGGTGCATCAATCAACGCTGTCTCTGCGTGCGCTTTATGATCATTATTTAAAGTAACATATTTATTATCGAATATCACAAGTTATTTTGGCCTTCAAATCGACGAAAAGAGTCCTATCACTACGTCATTATCCCCCGAGGCGCAGGAAGAACGATCCCGCCGGCTACGAAACTTGGTTTGAACTCCGTTGCGTAACTGCACAATTCGACCATGACGTTGAACTCCGTGCACATCTGCGTAACGTGCTAAATATTCGGGAATTAATCAGGAGATGCTATGGCTTAAGCCTAAGGAATTTGACCTTAAGCCACATAGGTACACGCAGCAGTGCACGAAATCACTTACGTGGAACTCCCCAAGAAGAATCATCATGGCGCCGAGCCGTGTCGCAACGTCGCCTCCGGTCTGGGCATAGTGGATCTCGAGGTCCTTGAGTACCCCATTGATGAACGTTGTTCTGGCCGAAGCGTCGTCGAACCATGCGACTGCTAAACATCGGTACTAATCACCCACCACTACTGGCACCTAACGTACCGTAGTGTGCAAAGACGAGCTCGAAAAGGGCCGCGATTTCGACGTCGTCTGCCCCCGTACGATGAAGGTTTGCAGAGAAACTGAGAAGCTCCATCGACTTGTCGAGGCACAACCTGGAAAGTCAGGTGTGCACGCGCTATGTCCCGTCTTCAGGCTTACCTTGCAACGCCGTCGGGATCGTTCACTAGCCGGTTGGTCGAGCAGTAGCCGGTGAAATCGTGCATGTTCAAATTAACGACGCTGCCGTCGACCATGTGCAGCTGGCGCTTGAGGAAGCCGAGATGCTTGGCGGTGAGCACCAGCGTCTCGAAGACGGTCCACGTGGCAAAGAAGCCTGACACGCCGCACGCCTTAAGTTAAACTCCCATTAAAATAATTGCGCGTGCTAGCACTCACGAATAACTCGTTCGCAAGCGGAAGACAGTGGACGTCGTTGTGAGCGCGCAGGAAGTTGTCCAGCAACCTCACTTCCGCGCAGTAAAAGGCCGATAGCGACGAATGCGTAGCAGCTCGGGTCCCGATCTAAAGTCAAGATCGAAGCTGATTTGCATTCAAGGCCTTGTATAATTATAGGTATATCGCATCAGCCATTAGACAACGTACCCGACTACTGCCGAATTCCGCCAACATCCGCACACGACTGACAGCGAAGGCCTGCCGAAGGGAAGCAACGTCTCTTAAAGGCGAATCACCGTTCTTGGCGAAACCGTACACAGCGGCGAGGTCCGTGAAGGTCTCCACGCCTGGCACGGTCATACCGGCAGCGAAGCACTCCTGGAGACGGCAGTAGCTGCAGGGAAACATTCGGCTTTCTGTAAAATAAGATTTGCACGGCTTAGACGGGGACAGAACGTACTTATGCCAAGCCCGAAGTTGCGCTTTGCGCAATGGCACGTCTGCTTGCCGGGTTGCAGAATTGCCCGCTTGAAGAACACTAAAAATTTTACTCGTAAATTCGATAGTAGATCGTCGGCTTCAGCCTGTTAAACGTTTGCTTTTCCTTCTACGAAGCATAATTCCCGCTAGCAACCTAAGTGCATTTAGCGGGGCTGCGTTCGACGTGACTGAACGAACCCGGGGAAGCTAAGGAGAAAAGAACGGAACCGTGCGTATTTTTCAGTATAGTTCTTGGCAATCAGATCAATTTATAATGATTTAAATCATGTGTCCATTTTACTGTTCTCCAGTAGGCCTGGTTTGCAAGCATGCATGAATGCGCTACCTGTTTAGTTGCTTGTTTCTTCGCTACCATTAGTCCCTGCCCGACCAAAGTGAATACGCTACGAACACTCACCGCAGCACGCTTCGCAGCACATGACCCCGTAGTGGTGGAATTTTGCACCGCGACCGCAAACTACACACATTTGTCGGCCGGGAGAGCGGACATCAGGCGACGAGCTGCATGAGGAAACCGGAGAGTCCATCACGTTGGAGGCGAGAGCAACCTAGAAACAAAAGGTTCATTTGTGCTTTCTTCGCAACAGGTGCGCATTACGTAAATATAGAACGCAGGCAGGTGCTAAACGGACGCGGCTGCGCCTATGAATCAAAGCGCACGAACAAATTGGGCCGATCCTCACATGCAAGAGCTCGGGAATACTCCCACGGGCAATGATTTGAGGATGCCCCGAAGATGGGATGAACTGTTCCACGGAACTACCCATTTGAGAGAGGGGAAAATCTTTCGGATGCCCACCCCAAGCGGGAATCCCTAGGAAACAATGGAAAGTTTTGATGATATTAGCGACAAAAGTGAACCTTCTTGGCACGCGTTTGGGCAAGTTTTCCCGTAGTCGTTTAATAAACATCCGGTTAAGTTCCCTAACGGTTCCCGTTGTTCTAGAGGGTAACTTTCATCGAGCACCAAATGGAGGGCCTTTCGTAGACCTGGATGGTATGGATGACCCAAAAGGTGGACGGAAATTATTCGAGGAAGAGGCTGTTTCGAGGGATAAATTACCAGTGGCCACTAAGTAGTGGATTGTGATGGCTGTCCTGGGTTTGCAATCTGCTATAAAAAGCCATCTTTTTCACGTTTGGTACGGTACTTTTCATGCTTATTGGCTTTGCGAAAAGTTGAGGGGTAGCTCATAAACAAAAGACACGCTCCTTCCGAAACACGCACGCTCTAATGAGCATGGCCTCAAAGTACGCTAAGAACAAAAACTTTTCAACGCTCTCTCCTGGCGCGTTGCCAGCAACCGGGAAGCCGAGCCACGTGTGCCCCTCCGGCACTCCTGCGGAAACGGCAGCGGCAGAAACGGAAACAAGCGACCCTCGCGGTGCGCGCGGTGCATTTTGCTCGATGTAACGAAGCAAACAATGCACGCGGTGGCTGAGGTCGACCGCGAGGTGGCTCAAAGAACAAAAAGACACACGGACGCGGGTCGACCAAACTGCATACTTGCGAAGGTGTGGCGGCCGTAATTTGAGCAGAATTATCAGGCGATACTGCAAATTGCAAGCCGCAAATAGCCTATCGTTGGCCACGCAGGAAGACTCATAAAAAAGTTTGGGCATGCATTTGCAAACTTTCGGTAAGTCATTCACCGGTATAACACTTGAATGAAACCTCTTCGATAGTGTCTTAAGAGAATTTTTGTCTAAGACAATTATTACTTTCGGAAAACAACCAAAATTCATAAAAATCGAGTGCCGAGCCACCTGGATGAAAGTCCATTACGGTTACTGTTCTTCCCAGCAAGTCGCAGCTCTCCAGTTATCACGGCTTTCATTCAAAATACTTCTACGATTTCCGCGTAAATGACAGAAGACAAAACGTGTCCTACGAAAAACCAGAGGGGACCTGTGTAAGCGAAATGCTAAAAAAATCACAGAGAAAAACCAACTGAGTTGCACACCCCGTTTTTCCGAAATTACTGAAGCCAGCTCGATTTTTATTAAACTTTTGCTTAAGGGGTTGAAGAATGAGCTCCACGCCCAAGCAATGGTTTCTCCAACAAGCGCATTGCGCAATTACCTTAAAGAAAAGGTTTGAGCGACTGATGGGACGCACAAACACTCGCGATAATGAGGTGTGCGGAGAAAGGCCGCGCGTTTTTACACCACCTGCAACCCAATCGCAATTTGTATGAGCCACCACGAACGCACGTAGTTTGGAACGCGAACGGCGTCAAGCGATACACACATTGGACCGCACCTTTTGTTTGTTCGGAGAACAGCGCTGCTGCAAGCCGAGGCCACGTGCGTGCGGATCGTGGGCAGGGCACGCATATCGGATATATTTTGGCCAACAAAACTCTATACTTATGTGCGTACGTTGGTATCCCCTGCGTCAGCTTTGGACGCACGTGGGATATGGACTTTGTCCTTCGCTTCGCTTCGACCAAGCGACAAACACTTGCCCAACCCCATTATGTCCCATGGGATAACGCATACAAAGGGAGCGTCCACGCAAAATTATGCATGGCATGCAGAATTCCCGGAGGGCTTGCTCCGGCCCGGTTTCGTCCGTATAAAGATCTATGTACTGCCAAAACGACTGAAGGTCCATACGTTTCCTGTAACGCGTCTAAGTGTTGGTGGGGTAGATTCCTATGTAGGTATAAGTGGCCTAAGTGGTAGGTCCAATTCCACTGCCGCGAGCAAATTCATTCCTCGTGTCGTACACTAACTACATAAGTGCCCTTTATTCAGCGAAAGTCTCATGGATAACCGAAAAGGTTTTCCCCTAAGCGGACAGCGCACGGGCCACGCTAGCATGGAGTGGTTCGAAAGCGTTTGGGAAGAGCGTGGGCTCGACAAGGATCTAATGCGAAAGCTCTACGAGCACATCAAGGGCAAGCTCATGAAGAAGATCCTCGAGCGCTACGAAAAGGTGGGTGTTCACTGTGCGGTGGCTTTTTGCTCACAGAATTTTCAAGTCATACCCCAAAGTACACAAGCGTTTCAGGCAATGGACAACACGGACTCCAGGAGCGAATTACGTCGGGTCGAAACCGATCCCGACCAGCAGGTATGGTGCTAATGTACGCCTGTAGAAGGTGGTCTCAGCGCATAGGTAAACTACTCGGCACGAATTATCTTATTTAGGCCATTCTTGCTCCGAGGGCGACATATCCGATCCGACCGGCGGCCGCTCCTCAAGGATGCAAGCGGCAAGCCGCCGAGCTCCAACCTGTAGCTCCAAAGAAGAATAAAGTCGTCGACTTTATCGATCTAACGGGCGACAGCGAATCAGAAGGTCGGTTTTAAGCACACCGCCGATTCGAATCCGATCATCAAGGACCTGGTCCTCGGCTCATCATCATAACTGTCTTTTTAGGCTCGGGTGGACTCCGTGCCAAGAACGTGCTCGGCCTACACGTCAAAATGCTGACACCCTTCGAGTGGAGCGAGATCTCCTCCTATGGCCAGGTCTACTATGTCGGCTGCCACGCGAAGAGGAAGATCTGGGGTGTGCTCGACGGTCCGCGCAACGGCGGCTACGACAACAACCAGAACGGTTACCGCGTTGTGCTGCGAGACCATTTTGCTTACCGCTATGAGGTGCTGGACACACTCGGCAAAGGCAGCTTCGGACAGGTACGTCTTCATAGTGTCCATTAGAGTTCGGCACCCGTACCAAGGTACGAGCCGTACCCGTACCCGTACCCGTGGAATACGGGTATGGGGTACGGCACGGGGGGATCACTACGGGTACGGGGTACGGCACGGGGTACTGGTGCCGATCTCTAGTGTCCATACGATAGTACGGGATAGGCAGGTCCTGGAGCACGTTGTATTATGCTCTGTTCGGCTTAATGTCCGGCATTGAATTTGATATTTCCCCAGTTAAAGCTAAGATGACCGTCTTAGCAGTACCTCAACTTTGAACCACCGGGGTGGGATTCCGTTCAGAATGGTAAGTAGGTGGTTAGATACGTGCGGCTCGAAAATGCTTCACTCCCATTTAGCTGCTTTACGGGCCGCGTTTAGGTGGTGAAAGCGTTCGACCACAAGTCCAAGCAGTTGGTCGCCCTAAAGATCATCAGGAACGAGCCGCGATTTTCCAATCAGGCAGAGCAGGAGGTCCACATTCTGTCAAGACTGCGCGACCTTGACCACGGACGAGCTAACATCATCCGCATGCTGGACCACTTCACCTTCCGCAATCATAAGTGCATCACTTTTGAGCTGGCCGGCCTCAACCTCTACGAGTACGTCAGGCAGAACAAGTTCCGAGGTGCGTTGGAGCGGAGCCTTGAACAGGCTAAGCTCACCTAAACCCAATTAATCGTTTAATTGAGGCATGAAACCGGTGATCGCGGCAAGGATTGTTAACTCCATTCTACAGAGTCTCTCCCTGCTTCACTCGGAGGACATCATTGTGAGTACCGATGTCCTGCTTCACATTAAACTACAAGTTCATTTCAGCACGCCGATTTGAAGCCGGAGAACATTCTCCTTCAAGATGCCTCCGGCACGGAGATCAAGGTGATCGACTTTGGATCGTCATGCTACGTGGGAAAGCAGATCTACAGCTACATCCAGTCGAGGTACTACCGAGCTCCGGAGGGTAAGGTGCGAGCTTTCTACCGGAAAGTAACGGTTCGTTGCAGTGATTCTCGGCTACCGGTACTTCACGGCAATCGACATGTGGTCATTGGGGTGCATCTGCTTCGAGCTGCTCGCTGGACGACCGTTGATGCCCGGAGAGGACGAGGCAGACCAGGCAATCTTTGAGTGCTCTAAGTCTCATACTCAATAAGCAAGACTGGGCGGAAATTAGAACGGATATCGGATATTTTTGGACCGGAAAAGAGATCTTATTCCGGAAGAAAAACCGATTCCACTAATTTTTTCGACCAAGCGTGTTATCAACTTTCATACGGCTTGAGGCTTAGAATCCGGATCGAGTATCGGTCGTTTTTGGACTAGGACGGAATCCGCTTAGGACCTGGGGTCCGGATCGAGCGTCTAACTTTTCCGTAACGAAACATTTTCAGTTCGCACTGATGATCGAGCTGCTGGGTATGCCTCCACCCAGCTACGTGGAGCATGCGAAACGCCGTGACACGTTCTTCACTGTGTGCGGAGATCCACAGTACTGGCGTCTACTGGAGCCTGACGACGGAAGTATCAGCTACGAAGCCGAAAAATCGAGCAAAACAGGTAGGCGCCGAGGTCCGCCCGGGAGCCGCACGCTGGAGGAATGCCTTCCGAATCACGTACGTTGCCTGCGGCCAAGCGCGAACTTATTCAGTGCACTTTTTCAGCAGGATCCCCAACTCTTCAACTTCCTTTGTCGATGCCTTCGCTGGCTCCCGTCGGAGCGTATGACGCCCTCGCAAGCGGTGAATCACCCCTGGATTCACGATGCTCTGCGTCCGCCTGATGAGCACAATGCTGAGTCTGACTCGTCACCTCTTTCCAGTCCCCGGAGCATACGACAGTCGGGAGTGTCCGCTTTAGCGAAGAGCGAGTGACATCACATGGGATATACGTATATCTGCGTGCAGCTTTAATAGAAGTCATTCATTATGGCATGATTAGGTGCTCGTCCAGTTGGCTCCTGCAGCACGAGTTCGTCGTACTGTTGAATGTTAACGAATCGCTTGCAAACGTAGCTAGTAAATTATGCTGAGTGGACTTCAACCTCCGGATGAAGACCGTTCAGTAAGACCGCTACTTACAGTTGTACAGTCACCAGCCGATGTCACGTTCTTGCAGTAACACTACTTGGAGTGTGACTCTAAGCGTTCGCCCATGTCTCGGTTAGAGGAGCCCTTATTGGCCTGGAGCCAATTTGCCTTAGGTATGCTATTTTATTTCGACTAGGATGCGTTAGGTGTCTTGCTTAATTTAAATTAACCTGTCGCCTTCAGAGGCTTAGTAAATTCAAACCCAAGATAAGTGTCTTAGTCAGTCCGAACGGCGAGTGATTCCGTGGTTCGCTCCGAGTGACTAACGTGGTTACGCTATTTTCCTTAGAGCTCGCCATGAAGCAGTCATGCATCATGCGAAAGTAGGTGATGCGTACCGACTTGCTGATGTAATATCCTCCATCTGCTATTACTGGAATGCAACGTTACAAGCATTTATCAAATGTACCGATTAATTCCAGCTGCGAACGCTGTGCGCGTAGACAAAAACGCTTATGCCGAGTACTACGCTGTTTTGAGACTAGAAAATAGCGTCTCTTGAGCAATATTGCTTATCCATGAAATGCATAAATAGAAGATCCTTTGGACCGTTTCTAGCTATAGCACCGCCTGGCAAGTCAACGGACGAAAAGTATGCATACTGTGAAGACAAGACTAGCGGTAGAAGCAGTACCAAACGGCGTGGATGGTTCCGGGGACCCAGCCGAGGATCCATAGGACGATATTGAGCACATAGTGGAGCACGTCGCCGCGGCCGCCGTGGTAGAGCACCGCCACCGGCGGAAAGAATATGGAAAAAATGCATTCGATCTTTTCCCGAGCGGTCCAGGCGTTGAGCCTTGGATTCGCGCGGAGCATGAATCGATCGACTGGTGACTGCTGCTTCTGCGCATCGCTATCATGGACGACGCCGACTGTCTCAACCATTCGCTGAAACTGATGGAAATGGTGCGGAACATTGACCGGTTTTTATCGTGATAGTATCCTTGGCGCTTTTTCATGAATATTTCTGCGGCCCATAAATTCGTCTGGCCCTAAGTCATGGGTTGCAACGTTTGTATACAGTGGAGTCCTAAGGAGGCTATAGCCTCTCGGAAGATGTAGATACCCATGCGACTTTTGAAATTCCGTAAAAGTCCGTAAAATTATTAGTTCTGAATGGGCGCCTTGTAAGCGCACGATGTCATGAAACAGGCTCGAGCAACTATTGAGACTTGTTCCGTGTTTTGAAAAGGGAAAGTTTGGAAACATTTTAAAGTATCACCGGAAGTTATGCGATAGTCAAAACTGTGCTAAAGGAAGGAAACGACGCAAAAGTAAATTTTATGGCTCGAATAATGTCTTGTTCAGCTCCAACGGAGCCGAGACCTGTTGGATCGGTCAGCATAAAGCTTTTAGTGCATCGTTAACAGCTGTGCGCAGAAAATCGGCCTAAGCCAAGTGATATGCCTGACCGTATGATTGTTGTTCACATTAGATGATAACTGGATGGGACTTACCATTGCTGGTATCGGCGCATAGCACGTCTCAAACTGTAGAACGCCGATCGCAATCGAACTGAGCAGAACCCATCTCATTCTTGGCTAAACGATGAGCTTTATTAGTAGAGCCAGACGCATAAAAATCATCCACTCCAGCAAAGGGCATGCCCATTCCCACAAACAACGAGGGTCCTTCTTTATGGGTGTTGTTGCGTACTCCTTTAAGTGTTTCGCTGCCACGTGACTTCGCAGATGCGCGCATATAGTTTGGTCGAAGCGGTTCACGCGAACCATGGAAGGTGAAGACTCGTCGGGCGCGCATCTTTAAGGACACAGCTTCTGACGGTCAACTCCAAGTGTCGTCCATCTGTCACAGATATTCGGGTGCTGCAAAAGTGCTTCCCATGCATGCTTTAGCGTATTTCGGGTGGACTGCCGAGGGCGGTTCATTATTTATTCGTGGGTGGAAGGTATCACCCGTGGTCGCGGAAGACGTAGTTTGAACTGAACTTAAGCACGCGATCTCTGCGTTGTTTGACCCGATCATGGCCTGAACAGGGGCTGCACTCGACAATCGAGAGTGTCAGCGTGTCAAGGCAGCGAAGTACATTAAAGTGAAACATGAAGGCAAATTACGATTACCAGGGTGGAAATTCAAGGAGCCATTGTCATACAGCAAATGTTTTTGCACACGCTTGAGGCACGTGGTCGGTAGGTCAAAATACGTCTAATTCTGTGAAGCATCCTTGTGCATTATAAGCGTTGTAGTGCGGCAACGTTTGCGATGTCTGCTTCGTTCGCCTGGGTGCACGATTGAAATCATCTTTCGTGCTCTACACTCGGCGCATGTTTTGTGAATAAACACGTTCGCCTCCGCACTATGAACTACGACCGGCGAGAGGCATCAGTGACACAAGCTGAACAAGCCACAAGAGTTTTCAAGATTGTTGCCCACTCTTAGCTAAGATGTTACTCTATCGGAATTCTTCTACATTTGCCCTAGTGGTGATCTTGCCGACTTTGACTTCGACGCAATACGCCCTACTACCTGGTATGAGTTTACTTGCTCAAATTCGAGCGCACTGCATCCCTTTCGCTGTGCGGCTCCAGGCTGCGGCATGGCGTACGCAGCCTGCGAGCCTGGAATCGACCTCTACTACCCTTGAATCGCCCAACCAATATTTTCTATTGCGCCTAAAATCTATGCTAGGTCCCTCCCCTCCTCTGCTTTCGTGTCGCCTGCACCAAGCTCCTTCTTCATTTATTGAAATTTTAGGGCTGACAAGGAAGTTCAGAAATTTTTAACTTAACGGAACCATGCTCTGCGCCATCGGTACTGCGGCGAGCACTGGGCAGGAGTGTATCGATTTAGTCGCCGCCGCGAAACGTGGCGCTGCAATAAATTTTATGTTTACGGACTGCATTACGGCTTGTAATTTCGGCCGTAATGGGACTGTTTCTAGCAGACTTTTCGGTTGGTTCAGTTTTCGTTCTTGAATGTGTTGTTCAGCTTTCGGCCTTGAGAGGGTCAGTTTTCTGTCCCCACTTAAGCTCTATTTTGCTATAACCAAGGACGGCAGACTGATTAAGCTCGGCTTTAAAGTAGCAATAGCCCCAATTTACGATGTTTGTGGATTATGACAGATTCATGCTTAGCCTCTTCCGCCATGCGATCGTCAAGACAATTACTTTCGCCGGAGTAACCACGTCGGAGATAACGATGATCGGCTAGCAAGAACACAGATTTGAGCATGCGTTCCGTGTCGACCCACACTACGCCGACTTAGAACTGAGACGTACGAGAAAGTCGTCACCACGGCGGTGCCGGGACTCGTCGCCGAACTTGGCGGTGGATTTCCATTGTCAATGCGATACAAGCGCTACGCCTACTGGGCCTTAAGCTTGTTCCTGCTCTACTATGCGTATCGTGAACGAGTTGTCCTTGTATCGTCCACTCGTGTGCAAGAAAAACGTACATGTGATTCGCGTTTCGGCAGTGACTTTTTCAAACGACAATTGCTTGCTGTTTGTGAATTCGTTCGCTTCCGCGTTAATTCGATGTCGAACTTTAGTCGAACGAACAGAAGAGGATCACGATTAGTTTTGTTGTATATATTTATGCTACGCTACACAACATACGCATTCTTTTCGCAACGCTACGATTTCGCTTGGGACTCAGGGAGCTGAAGGGACCGGATTGGGGCAAAGACCGCTCAGCAGCACGTTGAAGTAGTGCAGGTGGTCATCGGTGCTCAGATTGAAGACGTTCGTGTTGCTACAGTCGAGCACGGTGTCCGTGGAGCAGATCTTGTACGAGGATCCGGGGGTCATCGCGTTGTTGTTGTACCACACCTAAATTCCGGTTTATGTGACAGGCAAATTCTTCGGATTAAGACTTAGGTGGGTAGAAGATTGGGCAGTCAGCACTTGCAGTCTTGATCAACGCGGCAGGTTCTTATTATTAATTCCATGAGCAACTCCTTCCTTACAGAGTTTTGAAAATCAAAACTCCACGATTTGGACGACCGGTTAAGATGTAAGGGCTGTATGATGTAGGCCTGAAGTTCCATCCTTCCTAGTCCTGAGTTGGCGTGTTATGGTCCGCGTACGGCCGTGATTTTGCTTCTGACCTACCCCAACCGTAATAAATGCCACCCGTATCAAGTAAACAATATGCACTTTTGCTCTGGCAGGCTCCGAGCTCTACCTAAGGCTTGGGTGTCCTGTAGCAGTTAACCGGCTTTTAACCACTACTAGCAGGGATGCCGCGCTACGCGCGGCACGACTGGCTGAGACACAGGTCTTTTCTGTTCAAATAACGTGAGAGTTCATTCTCAGCGTAGTCGGATAGAACCTTTGAGGAGTCCGCTGACGGCTCAGAGTAATCGGATAAAAACTTTGAGGAGTCCGCTGAGGGCTCAGAGTTGTCGGATATAAGCTCTGAGTTGGGCTGCTGTAGCTTGCGAGGGCTGCGGCTTGAGGTCCTGAGAAGTGAGAGTGATAATGCTTGAAGTTCCGAGGACAGCGGCTTGAAGTCGTAGGGAGTGATGATCGAAGTTCGGAGGACTGTGGCTTGAAGTTCCGAGGACTGCTGCTTGAAGTCCTGAGCAGTGCTGCTTGAAGTTCTGAGGACTGCGGCTTGAAGTTCTGAGGAATGCTGCGTGAAGCCCTGAGGACTGCGGCTTAAAGTTCTGAGGACCGCGGCTTGAAGTTCTGAGGACTGCTGCTTAAGCTTCTGAGGACTGCGTCTTAAAGTCTGAGGGCTGCGGCTTGAAGCCCTAAGCAGTATTGCTTAAAGTTCTGAGGACTGCTGCTTAAAGTTCTGAGGACTACGGCTTGAAGTTCTGAGGACTGCGTCTTGAAGTGAGGACTGCGGCTTGAAGTTCTGAGGGCTGCGCTTAAAGTTCTGAGGACTGCGTCTCGAATTTCCGAGGACTGCGGCTTGATGTTTTGAGGACTGCGGCTTGAAGTTCTGAGGACTGCGGTTTGTAGTGCTGAGGAGTGCTGCTTGAAGTTTAGAAGATTCCGGCTTGAGGTCCTGAGGAGTGATACTTGAAGTTCTGAGGGCTGCTGTTGAAGTCCTGAGGAGTGCCGTTGAAAGTTCTGATTATTGCTGTTGGAAGTTCCGCGGAGGCTTGAGGAGGTCGCTGGAAGTTCTGAGAAGTGCTGCTTGAAGTTCCGAGGAGTCTTGCGGGAAGTGCTGAATACCTAGTCCTGTTTAGAAGCATTGAATAGCCCTGTGGAAAGCGATGAGTACGCCCACTGGAAGCAATGAATGGTTGATGAGCACAGGGTGGCGGTGTCGAGCTGAGGGCGGAGCACCTGGCTGGGACTGAAGAGCACAGAAGAGCATTGTAGAGCGTCGAGAGTGATTGGCATAGAACATAGAATGAACCGACTCGCTGTTTCAGCCCCATTTATAGGTGCAGTCTCGAATATGCAAATTTCGAGAAATCGTGACATACGCGTGACATACGCTTGAAGTGGCCGGGCAGACAACTCAGGTTTAAAAGGGAGGATGACTTTTAACAGAGCTAAGCGGGCGTACCTCGGTCTTGTGATGACGATAGCCTTCGAAGCCTTGCGGAGGAACGTGCGGCACAATGTCGTGCGAGTGCACTACGCGGTATGCCTCAGGGACCTGAATCGAGAGGGTCGTTGCGCCACAAAGAGCAAGCCCTCACCAAATGCTCAATGGCCTGAGCATAAGCGACGTTGCCCGTCCGTGGCTGTCCGAATGTGTAGAGGCGTATGTTGGCCGACGGATAGATGCCCTGTTGGGCTAATGAACCTGCGGCCAGAGATGCCAACGCACCGCCCAGAGAGTGACCGGTCACCTATGCAGTCTCCACTTAAATTTTTAAAAAGTTGACATCGTTTAATTTCATTTACTAAAAATCGTTTAGGGAACTGACTTGGATTAGCAAAAGAATGGAAACGGGAAGAATTTCGAGGCAGTGCTCGCACGATTTTTCGTTTTATTTTTTCGACATTTTACTACGTTGTATGGCAATTATTTCATTTAATACTAGATTTAGAATCTTCGTTTTTTGTGCTTTAAGCTGAATATTGTTAAGAAAGTCAATGAATCATGCGGAAAGTCAATGATTGATGCTAATTAATGGCATAAAACGTCCGGCTATGCTGTACTTAATACGCATAATTGCAATTCGTACCGAAGCCACTTACCCAAACCTGATAGTTCGGGTATTGCGCTGCCAAAGAGATAAGCTCATCACGGAGCCCACTCGTCCACACCTTGTTGAAGACTTCGAGGAAGTAGGAGCTCACGCTGCCACCAACCGGTGACCCTTTAGTGGCGGTGAACGCCGTCTGGCCGACCTCTACGATCAGCTGGATGGAACCGTGGGTTCCGCTAAATAGGACGAAAGAATGAAAAGAAGTAACGCAGTGGAAAGCTACGTGAAGACGAGGGTAACCAACCGGAACGCGACGAACACGGCTTGGCTTTGCTGTGAGTATCCGGCGTAGCCGGCGCACTGGCCCGTATAGTTGCCTTTCGAACAATCGACGCTCACGATTTTCGTCACCTGTATGCGCCATGTCCAGTCTGCTCAGAATGTCTTAATGTATTTTGTTGCATCTTACGGCTTGTGCGGACCCGTTTTAGCCCATGACCCTTTATCTGTGGAGTACAATTTTAACCCTCCCTGACATACCATTAACTACTTACCTGAAATTCGAATTCTGACGCAACCCTGGACAGTTCACTGCGAAAAAAAGAGTTTTGGCAATTTCACGAAACTTTCCAGGCGAAAATTTACCAGTCATACGCAGAATCGCCCTAAATGGCACAAGTGGCCGGTTTTGCCTTGCAGTTACATTATGGCCCGTTACTAGGTCCGAAATAGTTAGACTCTTCTCGTGCCGTAAGGTCGCAGTGCTAACCCATCTGGGTAGTAAACCCATACCGTAATTAACGGTTGCGTGTTGCATGATGGCTCTTTGTTGCGATACAGAAGCTTGACCCTATTCGAACTGACCTTAGCGTCGCTGATAGCAGTGGCTGCTAGGCATTCTTGCGGCGTAAGGCTGTACGCGGCTCCCGCCAAGTAGAGCGCCTGGTTTCGGGCGAAGGACTCGTTGTACGCGCCGAACGTAACGGAAAGAAGGGCGAGCATCACGGCGAGGGTGTGACAGGACATCTTTGGTATGCCCGAATATGGCCCACAAACGACAGGGAACGGTTCCGAATGATGCTGGCTTCTCTGCGGAGTATCCTTTATAAATACGTCGAACCTGCCGCCAATACTTCCGCATTGTTGTCAGAAAAAGCGGAAAGCGAAATTTGATGACTCTAGAGGGATTAGTGAGGGAACTTCAAACCGCGTGATCACGATCAGTCGTGGCATTTTGGGGGATCCGACGCGTCCCTCGAGTTGCCCAGCCGAGCCCCAGCGACTCTTGTGTGCTCAGACGCGTGGCCACGTTTGGACGACGAAGCTGTTTAGCATTTTGCGCTGATCTGCTGGTTTTAGCGTGCACTTGGGACGTGACTTTTGTCAGCAGAGAGATCTAGTTCCATTCATCACGTTCTCAAATTCGCTCTTTGTCAGAAACTACAGTTCTCTCAGTGTCCCGCTGCATGAATGCAAGCCTTAGCGGATACGGGACACAAAAATGCAGATGTCGATTCTAAGTCTCAGGTTAGCATTGTAGCACTCGTTCAAGATGCCCCAAAGATACGAGTTAATGTTGCAAAATGGTCACATGCTATAGTAGATAGACGTTGAACTGCCGCGCTAGAGGTCAGTAGTTGCATTCCCGCTGACCGACCGAGGCGCACTCGTCGTCCTTTCCCTCCACGCGTCATGATAATTCCGTACGGGTCTTTTATGGTCGTTTGGAACTCCAATAATGTTTCGCTCTTTCGCTTGCCACAATCACGGTCGTTCTCATCGCGGAAATGGCTCTAATTTCTTACCCCAGCCGGGTGCTAGCCAGATACTCCAGAGAGTATCTGGCTAACTCCAGACAGTGGCGTATTTGGGAGGGGGCAGGGGCTGCGCCCCACTCTCGAGCCTGGCCGAAGGCCCGCGAGAGGTAAGGTGGGACCAAGGCAAATTTTCATATGGGAAATTCGCGCTTTTTCACTAATTTGGACCATTTTTTCCACGAATTATGGCCTCGCAAACCTAAAAAATTGCTCTATCGGCGCCTGCGGCGGGCTATTTTCGGGCTGAAATGGTCAAATTTAGACAAAGTTTTACATCATAAGAACATAAATTGCACTTGCGACGGGCTATTCAGGCTAAAACACTCTGAAACAGTACTTCAAAGCCATTAAAGAGCAAGGACACGTCAACTGGAAGAGTACCAAACGCGTGACCAAGGCATTTTTCCGGCGTCGGCCTTCGGGCGGCGCCGAAAAAAGGTAAGGGTCCCCCTTACCACCCCTCCCCGCCCTATGGCTGAAGCCTAGCTACGCCAATGACTCCAGGGATACTCTTACCCTTACTCCAGAGAACCTCTTGATTAAAAGGCATTTGGTGTCATACCTCCGACGTAGCCTCGGCTTTGCGATAGGTAAAAGACTTCAGGTGTAGCAAGAGTTGCGTTTCTGGATCGCGATCATCCCAGTTTATGGTCTCCGTTTGCGCATGACAGTTAGCAGCTATCTTTATTGTGCTTGTGAAACCTACTACCACGCTTGAATAAACTAACCCAAGGTCCATGTGTTGATTTGTCTTGTGCAGTTGCAATCATTTTTTAAGAAAGCTTACACACTGCAGCAACCGTGCAAGTTACGTCCGATGGCGCTTGCGCATAGCACTCTGTCGACAAGAACCCAGTGTGCACCCACTTACTTATGCTCAAAGTTTGCTTGTTTGCCAGCCAGAAACAGAAACACAAGCTCGTATATCAGTTAACAACGAGCGAATGCCGACACACGCAAGACCATGTTTGGACGCCTTGCATGAACGCGCTATTATTCTTTGCTCTGTTCGAAGTTTCCGTCTTAGCTGCGTCATGGTCACCTCGAAATACGCAAGAAAACTTGTTTTAATATTACCGATGACTTGGCTTATGAGGACATTGAAGTTTACGTGCGAGCAAGACTCAAATTTAGACGGCTTTCCGTACTCGTTCCTCAATACCGATTCCGATGGATGCAAATGGCCCGCCGGGGGAGGGTAGCTTTCTATGCAGCGTCTGTTCGAAGACGCAGAGTTCCCACGAATACTCATCGTGGACGTCTATTGCGCTACATGGCTTCGCTCAAGTCAAAAACGTAATAGTACCGTGTATAGGGTTGTAGATTTACACGGGATTTAGGCACAAAATCATAGACAACGCGTGATGTGGGCATTGCTAGTAGCCTGTGGAACAATTTTGTCCGTCGTACAAACGAATATCACCTTCACTGCCTACCTCGTGAACGTCTCTGCCACTCGCGTTTCCATTAAAGAGGTGTGTGTTGAAGGCGTTCTGAGTTTTCGTAGGTTTTTTTCGTCACTGGTGCCCTTCGGTTTCAGTATCCACGTCTCGAATTTCCATCGATGTACGTGTGCCTCAAAAGACCAGGTAACGGCGTCACGACTTGCTTTACTGTGCACACTTTTGTCTTGCTAGATGCTCTAAACGAGACTCTCGTTCGCGAGGACATACGGCAGCATCTGGGACTCTACTGGGCACGCTACGGGGACGAAGAAAACATTCGTCACATGGGCGCCTACGCGATTGCAGGCGCTGGCATCCGCGACATGGAAGACATTATAAAGAAGTTCACAGTCGATAGCCGAATGCGGCTTACGCGACTCTTTCGCAAGTGGGTCGGAGGGCGCAGCTACGACGACTTCTATACGACGCTCTTCGAAACGTATGGCTACCGCTGTGACGAAGTA
>JNEY01000583.1:85877-110190 GCA_020875895.1 Aphelenchus avenae | reverse complement strand
CAGAGGTGTTAACGGTTCCACGAAATCACGGAACCGGACCGGACCGGCGGTTCCGGCTCTTAGTGGAACCGGACCGGTCCGGTTCCACTCAAAGGCGGAACCGGACCGGTTCTTCCGAAACAACCGTCGGGTCGACCCGGACCGGAACCGGACCCGAGATAAAAATTTTGTCCTAACGTTAGTCTCAGATATAGAGCCCCTTTTATGCATATATTGGTTATCAACGTCTTTCTAAACATTGTGAGCCTACGCTGTGCGTTGGCATCCATCCTAGGTAAAACTTCTAAAGTGTTGTCACAACAAGGGCTAGATGATGGGTACCTCGCACACATAATGTTTTGAATGTCATATTTAAACCACGGTTTGTAACACGGTGACCGTACTAGGCTAGACTTTCCTAACACGATAACTAGTCATTCTTGCATTCCCGTACGGTGTACCGATAGTGGACCCGTCACTGGTCAGCCATAATTTGGTGTGTGCGGCCAAACACGTGACGGCCGGTTCCGGTCCGGGTCGACCCGTTAACACCCCTGTTTGGGAAAAGGTACCGTAGGGGGGGAAGCACATTTTCGGCTCTTGCCGTTGGTCGGGCTCAAAATAATAAGTAAGGGCCTCCCCTTGCCACTGGCCCTTTCCCGACATGGTGCTAGCTACGACGCGACTACCAGCTTAGAACAGGACTTTTAGTGGGCGGGATTTCAGAATCGGCTTTGCCATATGACCCCATCGTTCGCGGCACGATTGCATTTCCCGTTTTTTGTACCCCGAACTTGTGCTCAGGTAGAGCTAATTAGTGGCGCTTCCTCACAGGCCAAGGCAAAGGCAAAACCCCTGGGCTCTGACGAAAGCGTAACCTTCTGTTTACGTCTTTCCAAACATTAGGATTTCGTAGTTTTCTTGAAGCTAAAGCTAAGAACAAACTAAGTGTATCGCGAGCGAAACCATGTACATTCTGATCTTTGCAGACGTGTCGCAAACAAGTCACGTGGATCCTGCCATTCTACGAAGAGATTCACCAGGCAAACGTGCATGACCTGTGACGGCAGCGGAGGAGTTAAGCCAGCGCTGCACAAGTATCGTCGATCGACCTGTATACGGTCGGCCGGTAGTACAAAGGATCGTTGAGCTATTTCCTAACACCCGAGATCAGAACATCATTAGCGTTTGTCGTTGTCATGAACTTCAAGCGAAGTACAACGTGTCATGCGAGCTGCAACTACGTACAGCGCTTTGCGCCTGAAAATAATCTAGTCGTGATGATGCTCACGTCATGCCAAGAAACCTGTCAGCGAAACGCGTCTGATGACCTTTCGCGCAAGATAAAGCTTGTTAAGAAAAAAAGTACACCATTCGGATAAAGTGAGGCCGCTAAGCCGCCGGAAAGCCTATGAAAATGTTGTATACCGTCGAAAACTATGGATAAAATACGAATGTCGTCTTTCTTAGGCGTAGCCTACCGAAGACAAACATCTTCTTGGCTTGGACGAGACGAATGATGTCGTTCCCGGGACACGGGACTCGGACCCGCGCGTGAATCCGAAGGAGACCGGGGAGCCTGGCCCGCGCGTCCAGATCCGTTTGCCCATGGTTGCGTTGAACCCGTAACAGATGCCGTTTAACGGTACGCTGCTCGCTACGCGGAATTTAATTTTTCCGTGTGAGAAAAAAACTTCCTCAAATCGATCCTCCCAAATCTCGGGACAGCAAAGTATTGCTAGAGAACACGCTCTGGTCAAGAGCGGAGCTGCAGATACACGTAATTACGATACGGTTAGGTCATTTGCCCTTCCCTTCCAAAATGTCTACGTTCATTCCGGCTGCCAGTTAACCGCCGCCCTGAAGGATTTTCTGTTTGTCTGCTATTCCTCCGAACGTCGGCAGAGAACACGTATGAACTTTCCGAGACTTTCGGCAAGAAAGGCCGTTCGACGGCGTAACTTTCTAGGGCTCATGGTGAAGGAACTCGCTGAGCAAAGTGAATCAGTCAATCACAGAGAACTCTGAGCTGTGACATACCACGACGGAATTCTGCCCACCTTAATTTGGTTGAACGAAATGTTCGTCGGACTCGGTCGGCCGGTACTTGAACTTGCGACTAGGCTACTCGCCGGAAGGAAGAAAAACCTTGAGCTTGAACGGTACCCGCCATCATTCCCTAATATCTGCGGTTTCCATCGCAAGCGAAGTTCACGAGTCATTAAAGGGCTCAAATCATCTTCAAACAGCAAGCCAATAATAAACGCGGGTCGCCGGGAAGGTCGTGGTGGCTTCTACTCATGTGTTTGAAGCACATGTGCCCTAACGCCTTTTCATTCAACGGGCCCTCCCCCAACTTTAGTGTCAGAATGATGAACCGCTTTGACGCATACATATAAATGCTAACGCAAGGCGTTCGAATCAAAGTGGTAGTAACTAATTTATTCTCATTATTGTGTCCAAGAGCCGCGTTAAAGAGGTTCCTTTTATTGTGTTTCTAATGTCTCCTTTTTACATTAACACTTTGCAAAATAGAGAGCGATAAATGTGCAAATCTAATTCCTTCAGTTCAGCCGAGCGTTTGAAGTAAGCCGAGCAGTTACTCTCCATCCGCGAGAACATGACTGACTGGCGTAAGGAACATCATCGATGTGTCACGTGTGACAAGATTTTCCCTTCGGCGAGCCAACTAAAGCGCCATTTGCGTAGCCATACCGGCGAGAGGCCTTTCGCGTGCGAAACGTGCGGCAAAACGTTCTCTCGATCGGATAGTCTTAATGCGCACACGCGCACTCATACTGGCGAAAAGCCGTTTAAACGTGATCAATGCGACAAAGCGTTCGCTCAAAAGAATTATCTTAATGCTCACAAGCACGCTCACACAGGCGAAAAGCCGTACAAATGTGAACAGTGCGACAAAGCGTTCGCTGACTCAAGCAGCTTTACTGTGCACAAGCGTATGCACGCGGGTGCAAGGTCGTTTAAATGCGATCAATGCGGCAAAGCGTTTATTCAGCGGATTCGGCTTATTACGCACAAGCGCACTCATACGGGGGAAAAACCGTACAAATGTAGCGTGTGCGAAAAAAAGTTCGCTGACATGGCTAGCCTTACAAAGCACAAGCGTATTCACACGGGCGAAAAACCGTATGAATGTAATCAGTGTGACAAGCGGTTTGCCCGATCGACTTGCCTTACTAAGCACCGAAGAAAAGCCGTACGAATGCAAACAGTGCGAGAAACGCTTCAGAACGTCAAGCGAGCTTGCTCTCCACAAAAGGTTGCACGCGGGGGTAAGACCGCATCATTGTCAGTTGTGCGACAAGAAGTTTGCACAGTCTAGCGATCTCAAAGTGCACGAGCGCACGCATAGCGGCGAAAAACCTTGTCGCTGTCAGCATTGCGGAGCTAGCTTTTCACATACCAGTTCCCCTCGCAGACATCAGCAAAGGCAATGCAGTACGAGCATTGTTGGCGCAGCTCCTAATCGCCGCCAAGGTACAAGTAGAATGCCGTGCGCACGAAACGAGCAGCTGTTTACGCGACGGAACGACAACACGAACAATCCGAATATCGTAGTGCCACACAGGTTTGTCCAGACCAGTTATCGGTTTTTTTTATTTTGACAGAAGGCCCTTTTTACGTCGTCGCACAACGAACTGGTTCTATCTATTCACTTCATTCCTTCGCAGGCATCCAAATCCAACAAAATCATCCGCCTCCGGCGTCCGTGCCCATCGCCTCTCCACAGGCTCCATTGTCAGTGTCTCCGGCGCCTCGACTCAACTCTGCGCGATCTGGTGACCCCGTCTACTTCGGAGCGCGATTACGTTGCCGCCGGTAACGGATCCGTCGCTATCGGAAACGCGGTGACTGGCGAACTGAATGTAAGTATACTTCCCGTAATTTTGTGCGCTTTAGCTTTCGAGAGAGCCACAAGCGTAAAGTTGGTTGCCTCACCTGCTGCAAAGAGCTTACAGTCCCTTTTGCAGCAGACGACGCCTAAAGACGCATTTGGATGCCCCGAGTGCCCCGCCCGCGCCCGCGCGCCGGAATGCGATTTTCTCCGTGTACATCACGACGTTTGGCATCGCACGAGTGACCTCACGGAGCTCTAGGACCGACTACAACTCTTTCATCAGCAGCTACGAAACGGATCGAACAATACTGTCAATTAAAACATTACTCTCCTGCCAGCACACGACTTGATTTTCGATGTTTTTGTGGTTGCGTTCGGATACCCCTTAGTGGGAGTCTCGACGCTACTTAAAACTACGTTTACTTGTTGCTAGTCTTTTTAAAAAGATGGTTTTAAAAATTCCGGAAGCCAGTGCGGGCCCGAGATTTCGCGATTGCAAAATTATCGCATAGCCGGCTCTGAAAGAGGGTATGCTGCACTAGTGGCGGGTCTGTTTTGAGCAACCCCCCTAAGCTTGGTATCAATAAATAGCCCATGAAAAGTTATTAAAGGAGTTTATATTTGTTTTGGCCGAAACCTCCTTTTGAACCCCTAAAAATGGGGTCAACCCCATAATGGTGATTTTTCGAGGGCACGCTGGAGCACTGAGTCATTACCTAAAACGAAAGCCCTTGATGAGCAGATTACAAACATTTTTTAGTTTGGTCAGAAATCCTCTTTTGACCCCTTAATAAGGGGGTTAACCCCCATAATGGTGATTTTTCGCGGTCATTTTGGCTTTGATCCCCATAAAAGGGGGTAAGTCCCCAAAACGGTGATTAGCCGATCTCAAGCTGGAACATTAAGTCGTATCCCGAATTAATCCCATGGTAAGTTGTGTTACTTATACGCTGAGGGCTAGAGCACGAAGGGAGAGTAGGCCGTAGAAGGTTTATCGCACTAGGCAAGACAAAAGCAGAATACGGCATAAGCACAGAAACGGGGCCTTATATAGAAATATCTAAGGGCAAATTAGCATATTAGGAACAGGCATGTGACACTCCTTCGCGTTTAGTCGCTTTCCCGGTTGTCGTTGAGCATGGCGTTGAGCTTGTCAAGCAGGGCGGTGATGGTGGACGTGGAGGAGTCAGGGACCTTGTGAGCGGCGAAAGTGTGTGGTAGCGGGTACGCATGATGCATGACGGGATACGGACTAGCATTGTCCTTGGCTCCAATGAGCTGCACATAGTCACACGTTTAGGCTTAGCATTAGCCTTAGGCTCCAAAGAGCAAGTGTCAGTAGCCCAATATATCGGCTTAACAATAGCCGTAGGCTCCAGTGAGCGTGTTCTTAGTAGCACAGCAGTATGGCTTAGTAACAGCCGTAGGCTCCAGTGAGCAAGTATCAGCAGTACTGCCTGTATCGTCGCTAAAGACACGTGTATCCTCTCCACGAGTATTGTCAAGACTCCAGGCGTCCCTATTGTCTCTTTTGCCAATTCTCGGGGCATAGTACGGTCCGCAGTTGATACGCAAGGCAGCAATAGTCGTTCGTCCACACAGGGCAACACCTGTTGGCACGACATATACATCAATTTCAGCAGTAGTGCCGGCAAGTTCGGCATGCACCTTAGTTGTGCCAGTTATGGGTATCTCACAAAACTGGTAAGCAGTAAAAATTGCCTTTGCGCCAAATAGCTTCGGCCTGCCTATGGCCGTCCAATTGGCCTCGCTAATAAGCGATACGCTGGCGCCAGTGTCCAGCTCAAAACTAACGGGTTTACCGTTCAGTTGAATTGTCAGCATGCGGGGTGGTTCGTCGCACGAATTTTGTTGAGTCTCAGTAGGAACCGCCTCGATGTGCCTAATCGGGCAGTCACTATTATCGTACACAAACTCGTATGTATGTGCTTCGTAAGTAGGTGTACTATTTATATGATTTGCGCGAGGGTGGGGCGAGTTGCGCCTACGGTTAACTTTACAGCCAACGGCAAAATGTCCTATAGACCCACACTTTTTACAGGTCTTGTTAAAAGCGGAGCACTGTTTGTACTCATGTTCACGCCCACAACGCCAGCAAGCTTTTGAGCGTCGCGAGCTATTGTTGTCCGAACTGCTAGAACTGCTGTCGGAGTATTTTGGTGAGGTATGCGATGGCGCGATTTTTTGTACGGTTTTCGGCCACGATCATTGTCAATGTGAGATACGTATACGCTAAATTTCGGTTTTCCCATTGTGGGTCCTTCCTTTGCAGCAGCCTCGTAAATGCAAGCGAGTTCATAGGCTTTTTCGAACGTAAGATTTTCCTGGTGAAGAATTCTGGTACGAATCTCCTCCGAGCGAACGTCGCGCAAGAAAGTTTGCAACATGTAAGACTTTCTGGCGGCTTTGGCATCGGACAGTTTTTCGAATTCGCAAAAGGATCCGGCTTGTTGCAATTCAGCAACAAGCTCGGCAAATGTCTGGGTAGGCTTTCGCTTGATCGAAAGGAATTTGTCACGCTGGGCGACAGCAAGCTTTTTGGGTGCATAGCGAGCACGCAGCACTTGCAAGAGATTTCAGAGGTAAGCGTAGCCATGTCCTTCCCGTCCAAGGCATGGATGAGTTCACCAAAAGCAGTCATTCCCACCATGGTCATAATGCTCATTTTCGTCTTGTCGTCATCGACAACATTGTTAAGTTTTAGAACATTAATAAGTAGTTGCTCATAGATGAGCCAGTCCATGGTTGTTGGGTTGAAAGGCTCTATAAGCTTTCCAACAGCCTTAAGCTCTCCGTCCATTGTTTAGGCGTAAGAGGATACGTAGGAGGGATCGGTCAATAAGTAGGGCGTCTCCAGCGAAAGACCCACAAATTTCATGCGATATGAAACAACATTTTTTAGGGACCCACAAATTTCACGCGATATGACCCACAAATTTTCAAGGACCCACAAATTTCACGCGATATGACCCACAAATTTCGAGGACCAACAAATTTCATGCGAAATGACTCACAACTCTGACAGGACCCACAAATTTCAAGCGATATGACCCACAAAATTAAAAGACCCACAAATTTCATGCGAAATGACCCACAACCCTGATAGGACCCACAAATTTCAAGCGATATGACCCACAAATCTAAAAGACCCACAAGGTTCATGCGAAATGACCCACAAATTTAAAAGACTCAAAGTTCATGCGAAACGACACTAACTGGTTTGAAAATCAGCCCTTCCTCCAAAGCCTGCCTTAAATCAGCCCTTCCTCCAAAGTCGGCCCTAAATCAGCCCTTCCTCCAAAGTTAGCCCTAAATCAGACCCAAATCCTCCCTACCTCCGCTATGACGCGCTTTAGTTACCCTCTGTTTGTTTCACCTACATTGCTACCGTAAAAGCTCTAATAGAAGCCGACCTCTAATAGAAGCCGACCCCTAATAGAAGCCGACCCCTAATAGAAGCCGAGCGACAAAAATTGAAAGTTGATTTGTCACAGAGAAATGTTTAGAATACGTTTTAGGCCATAACTATTCATTCTAGACGAGAACTTCTTGTCAGTAAAATTTCGAAAAATCTTGCAAAAATCAAAGGGGGGCCCTTTACAATTTTTTTGCCTCCAAAATTTAATCATCGAAAATTAGAAGCCGATCGGCTTCTATTAGAGCTTTTACGGTAACCCTAATTGTTGCCTCGCTTAATGTTTGCTGTATGTTACGTGGCTATGTAGTCCCCAGTTAGCAGAAAAATCTGCGGCAGTAAGCAATATGGAACATGTCGACAGACACTTATGGCATTTTTGTGTTTGTGGGTCATTCCGCATGAATTTTGTGGGTCTTTTAAATTTGTGGGTCATATCGCGTGAAATTTGTGGGTCCTTAAAAATTTGTGGGTCATATCGCGTGAAATTTGTGGGTCACATCGCTATTTTGCCATAAGTAGGTGCCAACAAGGGCAAGATATGTAGTGCCGGATAGGCAAGTAATAAGCGTATGGGACCACACAAGGTAACGTCTGCTCCAACGAGCACAGAAAGCACACAAAAGCACAGGCTGCCAGGCTGCAAATAGGCGTAAACGTACGCCGTACTAGGCTACAACCAAGGTCGGCGTCCGTCGGGTGCACACGAGTCGATGGCCTGTCGAGTCGGTGCAGCGATTAGCGTTCGAACCTGATCGCCAGTTGTTACGTCTACGCTGAGGGCTAGAGCACGAAGGGAGAGTAGGCGGTAGAATGTTTATTGCACTAGGCAAGATAAAGGCAGAATATGGCATGAGCACAGAAACGGGTCCTTATATAGAAATATCTAAGGGCAAATTAGCACACTAGGAACAGGAATGTGACAAGTTGGTTACGAAGAATTCTTCATTGTGGCCTGAAACTTTCTTTTGGTCTCCTAAAAAGGGGGCGACTCCCTTCAAAAATAGTGGTCTTTCGAGGTCGCGCTGGCTTTGACCCCATAAAATGACGTTAATCCCAACAATGGTGATTAATCGATGTCAGTCTGGACCAATGGGTCATACCTCAAAAGGAAACCCGTGGTGAGTTGGTTACCAAACGTTCTTCATACAGGTCTGAAGTCTCCTTTGACCACGTAAAAGTGGTCAATCCCCCCGTAATGGCGATATTCTAGGAAAATTCGATCACGTTGGACCTCAGACAGTGGCGTACCTAGGATCCGGTCAGAGGGGGGCGCCATAGTAAGGCGGGACCGTTACCTATTTTTTCGGCGTCGGCCGACGCCGAAAAATGCCTTGGTCCCCCCTTATTTGTTTTCAGGGGTTTCCGATAAAGCTTATTTGGTGCGTCGAAACTACTGTTTAATTAGACTAAACCAAAAATAGCCCGCCGCAGGCGCCGCCGGAAGCAAAATTTGGAGTTCTACGAAAAAAATCGTTCAAAATTTTGGAATTCGAATGTATCTCAACAGCAATTTTCGGTATACCGGCCTTAAAGGGTCCGCTGCAGGCGCCGCCAGCGAGAATTTTGGGTTGAGCAGGAAAACTGCAAATGAAAATGTGCCACTGCCTTGAGGATAGGCGCATTTCCATGGGTATTTAAGGTGTTCTAAGGTGTTGAAACCTAGAAAAGCCAGCCGCAGGCGAAGCCAACGCTTTTAGATGGTGCTGTTTTGAGCTTAGTTCAGCCAAAAACGGCCCTCCAGAGGCGCCGCCAGAACAATTTCTGTGCTTCTGCGCAGGGTTGTTGAATTTCCATTTCCGGAAATGGAATGGAAATGGCAGCAAAAAATGCCATTCATTTCCACTTTTTTTAGTACCCAAGGGTCCCCCCTTATATCACAGACGGCCGACCGCCATGGAACACGGAACTAGATTTGTCGCTGACCCCAGCCCATCCAGCCCGACCTGACCCCTGTTCCCCCGGCCGACCGGCCCGACCTGATCCACAGCCTCCACCCCGGACGGTAACCCTGTCGAACTAACCCCCCCCCTCCCCCACCTCCGCCCAAGCCGACCTGACCGGCCAATCATGCGTCCCAAAAGTGGACGAAAATTCTGCCCAATGAAGGAGATACAAACAACATTTAACGAAAATTTTACATTTAGGCTAAAAATTCGCTCTGGTGGCGCCTAGCAGCGGGCAAAAACAGTGTCGAAAAAACGGACTTATTTGACCACCAAAAGCCGGCACCATATTGAACTCGCAAATCTAAGCCAGAAGATTAGAAGTCCTCTTAGGAGCGACTAAAGTACAAGCAACAAGATAAATCAAGCGAACGGTATCCATTTCACTCTTACCTTGCATGCTTACAGCACGGCTTCGAGCAAAAAATTTATTACTGGAAATGAATGGCGGAAATTGCGGAAATTGAAATGGCGCCAAATTGTGCTAGTGGGAAATGGAAGTGGAAATGGCGGGAATTTTGGAAATGGAAATGGGAATGGAAATGGCGAAAAAAAGTGGAAATTCAACAACCCTGCTTCTGCGGCCAAACTAGTCCATAAATTGGCTAGTTCATTCTGAGAACAGCCCGCCAGAGCAGATTTTAGGCTTATAAGGCAATTGTCCGTTCAAAATATGGCCGAAATCGTTTGATAAATACGTGTCATGCGTGGATCCTCACTAAAACCGAACATTTCTTAGACGCGCGACGCCCGAAGCGGCTAGTTATATCGTCAGATTACGGGCATATGCCAGTAAAATTCTCCGTATTTACTCTTCAGGCCGGGAAAGGATTAGAAATTTACAAGACCGATCTGTTCGGGCCGGGCCTGGGGCTCGTTGGGGTGGCAGATTCTAGTGCCTATGCATTTAGTGCCTATGACCATTAGTGCCTAGATTTTAGTGCCTATGCCTTTAGTGCCTATGTTATTTAGTGCCTAGACTTTAGTGACTAGACTTTAGTGCCTAGACTTTAGTGCCTATAATTTTAGTGCCTAGATTTTAGTGCCAAGGAATTTAGTGCCCATGTAGTTTAGTGCCTATGCCTTTAGCGCCCATGATTTTTAGTGCCTAGACTTTAGTGCCTAGACTTTTGTGCCTATAGGTACTTTAGTGCCTAGACTTTAGTGCCTAGGCTTTAGTGCCAATTCAGTAATAACTTCGTGTTTTCCTTGCAAAAATGCAAATTCGCCGCACCATAAGTTCTGTGTGCTGCATTTGAACTGGCGCTCGATAAGGGCGCCAAAAAGACGGTGCCCTCTGACCATCAGTGGCGTCGCTTTTTGAACGCATCACTGGGCAGCGGCTGAGAAGCCGCTGATAAGCGCACGGCCATTGACCCCGCGACCCAGCGAAACGTTTGCTGGAAGTGCTTGGGGACGCTTCCAGCGAACGTTCGCGAGGCCTCCGGCGGACTGGCGCTCATTTTCCCAGCGAAAACGCTAAGAGAAGGCGTTCGTTGTAGTGTAGGTAACAATAACAAAACGAGAATATTGTTTGTTATTTTTTGTTATTTTAAACTTATTGTTTGTTATCTGTTACTAACAAAAACCATTTTGTTTGTCATTTTGTTAACAAATTTTAACAAAATAACAAATTGTTATTTTGTTCTTTCTAAGTACGACGCGGCAAAGACGCAAATACTTTATTTCTCCCGGCCAGGGGCTTGCATGACTAAGCATTGATACGCCCTTGATGAGCTATAGCTCGAAGGCAACGTTGGTGAGTGACCGCTTGCTACTGAAAATCTCGCCCAAGTTAAGTGTTATCGTGGTATTGCCGGGTAGTTTGTAACAAATTGCAATTTTGTTTGTTATTTGTTATATCAGAAAGTGATTTGTTTGTTATTGTTTTGTTAACAATAACAAAATAACAATTTGTTAACAACTTGTTATTGTTATTGTTACCTACACTAGTTCTTCTCTTAGCGTTTGTGCGCAAAAATAGGCCTGCTAGGGTTTATTTTTTAACTTCGGGCAGTTTACTCGGCAGGTAACTTCATAGGCAAGTCATGGCTTCTCTTTGCCTGGCCAAGTGACCTATTTTTGCAGGCGCTGTATGGGTGCATTTAATTCCTTGTCGGAGGCTACTGGCCAGCGGCTTTTGAGGTGCAGTAAAGCTCACTTACCCACTTTGTGCGCCTTTTGTAGCGTTCAGGCGCAAACTAAGCATCATTCAACGCAAACTTGGCACGAAAAAAACCTAACAGGCACTAAAGTACCTATAAGCACTAAAGTCTAGGCACTAAAAACCATGTGCACTAAAGGCATAGGCAATAAACTACACGGGCACTAAAATCCTTGGCACTAAAATCTAGGCACTAAAATTATAGGCACTAAAGACTAGGGACTAAAGTCTAGACACGAAAGTACCTATAGGCACTAAAGTCTAGGCACTAAAATCTAGGCACTAAAAATCATAGGCACTAAAGGCATAGGCACTAAAATCTAGGCACTAAAATCATAGACACTAAAATCTAGGCACTAAAGTCTAGGCACTAAAGGCATAGGCGCTAGAATCTGCATACCGCTCGTTGGACCGGGTCGGGCCTAGGATTTTTGCGGCCCGTGGACACCCCTGCTCCTGCTTAGAAGCAATACTGAGCCCGCTACCGCATGCTCCATATAGCAGATAGACAGGGTAAATTTGGATTTACTTGGACGCGTAAAAGAGAATACAAAAATAGCGCCTGTACGAGCTTGCAAAGTGCCTAGTTTTGGTTTAGCTCTGATTGCACAAGTCGCGCGAACAGCGAAACCTCCCGCTAAAGTCATGCGAGACCCCCCGCTAATATTTGGGCAACCGCTAATTCTTGCGAAACCTCCCGCTAATTCTCGGGCACCCGCTAATTCTTGCGAAACCTCCCGCTAATTTTTGACCACCCGCTAATTTCATGCGAAACCCACAGCTAAATTCAGAACACCCGCTAATATGATGCGAAACCTCCCGCTAGTTTAAACACCCGCTGTGAAGCATTCAAATTTCAAAATTTAGGCAGACGCAACGAGCTCGACAAACTGGCACAATTAAACGTTCTTGGTCGTTGGTCGTTCTAACGTCGACCACAACTTCGTTGCAACGCTAGCAGCGGTGGGAAAGTCCGAAGACAAGGCGATATACGGCGCCATTTTTCGCGCGCTTGCTCAGCGCAACTACCGCCCGTCCGACATACTTGCCAACGGGACTCCGGCTGTTACTTCCGCTGCGAAGACCCACTTTCCGCATGCCGTTCGCATCATGTACTTTGTCCAACTGATTCGTCGTTTCGACGCGGTTCACAAGCCCAAGCTTCCGAAGCACCTGCAGGAACACATACCAACGAGATATGCCTTTTGCTGTATGCGCGGGACGATGTAGAGTTCACACGCAGTAAGCCATCACTGTACTTTAAGTTTCAGTGGCCGAGAAGCTTCTTGAGGTTTGGTGTGAGGTGCTTACGGCAAAGGAGGCCGTCCTTTAGCCGTAACGTACCGTTGTTTTTGGCAGTTTGGTACGGCATTTTTTAAATAATTTTTAAAAGAAGCCCTTTAACGGTACTAAACTGAACGGCTTTTTAGCGGCTCACGACGTTCCAGTGTAACGGTCAACGTAACGGGGATGTCACGCCGCAGCGGCTAGCTTAGCACTCATGGATACGCTCAGTGGCGTAGCGACCCTTGGGGCAGGGGGGATGCCCCACCCCCCCCCCCCCCTAAAATCCCGAGGGGTCCGAAAAGTAGCAAAGGGGGACCCTTATGATTGCGGCGGTCGAAGGCCGCCGCTAAATTATAGGTAATGGGGGACCAAGGGAGCTTTTTGGCGGCCAGAATCTTGGCCCACCTTAAGCTCTTGCCCCCCCCCCCCTAAATTCGGATCCTCGCTACGCCACTGGATACGCTGCTCGATAAATCGAATCTAACCACGTGAGATATAGCTTGGACAAAAAGATACCTTTACTTACGTCTTCGTGTTCTTCCTGATACAGATTCTGCAAAATTTTGGGAAGCCTCAGTATTTCAACAGAACACGCCCTAATCAAGAACCACATAACCGAAACTATGTACAAGTACGTTACAAGTTCGAACATATTAGGCTTTTTGACGTTCCCTTCAGAAGTGTAAACGTTCGCTGCGACTGCCGGGACTACACCGCTCTGAACGGTTCTCCGACCGCTTTTCTGTCTCTGGACGTCGACATTCCGTACATTCAACCGTGAACGCCTTTTCAATGGCCAAACTTCCACGGCTCAGACTGAAGAACTCGCGGAGCATGTAAAGTCATTTGTTGTTCACAAAGAACACTAGCTGTGAACAAACCACGAAGCAGTGTTCTTCACTGTACTTAAGTGCATGCGCCGTTGGTCGCACACTGGCGGCTGAGACGCGAACCCATAATGAGTGGGCTACCCGCCGAAAAGAGGAAGGATCTTGAACTTGAACGATTTTCATCGTTTCCTCACGTAGCCTGTAAGACCGTTAAGGTTACTGGCTTCTGTTCACTTAACAGAAGTTTGTATGCCAATAACTCTTGGTCGCTTCTGTGGACCCAAACTACAGTTTCAGAATAACGAAACGCTTTGAAGCTCACGCGAATGGCTACCACAAGGCTTGATATTAAAGTGATTTTCATGGACTCATTATCATTCCTGTGTGCCCGTCATTTTACAAAGTTCCTTGGGAACGTCCAGAAATTATGTTAGCTAACAAAGCACTTTTTTACCTCCCCCCCTTCCCCGTGTTAGCTAACAAAAATTTTTGGTCATTTTACCTAGTGTGAATTCCGGAATTTCGAGGGATTGAGTTTTCCATCATGGGTGAACGAAAACTGGAAGCAGGGAAAGGTCATAAAAATCGCCCGCCGCAGGCGATACCAACGAAATTTAGGGTTAAAATTGCTCATTCCAAGCGAAATTTTCGCTTGTCGGCGCCTGTGTCGGGCATTCTTTCACCGTCTGCTGTTAAAGTTAACACCTCCTTGACCCCCCCTCCCCCTATGTTAACATTGGTTAACAAATCGCTGACCCCCCCCCTCCCCGCTTGTTAGCTAACATAATTTCTGGACGTTCCCCTTTCACGTGCTAATTTTTCGGAATGCGTCCTTTTTACTGCAACCCTTTGTGAAGCAATGACGGAACCAGTCTAATTTCTTCACTGAATTTTCAGACAAACTTCGCACAAGCCTTTGCGTTTTCCAGTATAAGTACTCCGCTTCCTGGATAACATGAATGATTGCCGCGACAAACGTCATCGTTGCGACGCGTTTGAGAAGTCGTTCCGTTCGGCGAGCAACTTGTCCGATCACTTGCGCACCCATACCGACGAAAGGCCCTTCAAGTGTGACAAGTGCGAAAAGCTTTTGCCCAGTTGAGTAGCCTTACTAAACACAAGCGCACTCACATCGGCGAAAAACCGTACGAATGTGACGAATGCGAAAAGGCATTCGCTCGAATAAGTGACCTTACTTCGCACAAGCGCAGTCATACTGGCGAGAAGCCGTACAAATGTGACAAGTGCGGCACTGCGTTTGCTCAATTGAGTAATCTAATTACGCACAAGCGCAATCATACCGGCGAAAAGCCGTACGGATGCGACCGGTGCGGCAAAGCGTTTGCTAAACTGAGTAATCTCACTAGCCACAAGCTTAGACATACTGGCGAAAAGCCGTACAAATGCGATCAGTGCGACAAAGCTTTCCCTAGCTCGGGTGACCTTAGTTCGCATAAACGCATTCATACGAGCGAGAAGCCACACATGTGCGAACATTGCGAAAGGCGCTGCAGGACAGCAAAAGACCTTGTCGTCCACACAAGGATACACACGGGAGAAAGACCCTACCAGTGTCAGTTTTGCGACAAGAAGTTTGTGCATTCTGGAGCCCTTAAAGTGCATGAGCGCACGCACACCGGCGAAAAGCCTTATAAGTGTGAGCATTGCGTGGCTATATTTGCTCGCTCCGGTTGTCTTCAAAGGCACCAACGAAAGGCATGTCGTGCGGAAACCGTCGACGCAGTCCTTGAAATTCGCCAAGCTGAAAGGCGGACGCGTTATGCACGGAAAGTGCATCTGCCGACGCAACAAATGGACGCCACGAACAACCCAAATATCGTCAACTTCGTAGAGGTATGCCGGTGCTTTAATCGATTTTTTTTGCTAGAGCTTGACTAAGTGTCCGTTTTTTTCCCGGCGTCTAAACATGCCCGAGCTTGGTGTCGGACAAATAACGGCCAAGCAGATGCATACACTTTAACCGTCAACAAATTCGATTAACGCACATCGCTTTGAACTTACTCAGAAACGTATGTTGAATGGAGCAAAGGGTCAAAAAGTGCCTTAGACATCTTGTGGACGTCCTCGGGAACTGCCCCAGTTCCCTAGGACCTGCCCTCGGGACATGTTTAGACGACGTAAATTTGCTCGTTGCCGAGCACTCGGACCAGAATGAAATCGTACTTGCCTCTTTAGCGAAAATGTTGTGACGAAAGCTTTTTAAGGCTGACGAGGAAATAAGTACCCACCGTAAACAAACCTTCGGAAAAACTGTTGGCGACAGATCAAACCTGTCGCTGTTTAACGCTGTTAAACGCTTGTTTACTTCCTCCCGGCGCATCGCGACGCCATAAAATTGATCGAGCGCTAGCGTCGGGATGACTAACGCGGCGGCATTAGTTGCGTCTTCTTCCAGTGAGCACGCACGCGGCTCATCGTTGCGCCAAGGGCGCTTAGGAAGTTTGAAGTCACTGGGATTTCGAGAGGATTCAGTCTGGACTACGATCCTTTTTAGGCCGAAGGCCTCAAAATTCAGTTGTTCATCGTCCTGGTTGTGTGCTGCGGTCTCCGCTAGTCGTTCTCCACTTTTTGCTTTTCACTCGTCGTTATTTAGGCTCGTCACTGGGCCCTTTATTCTCTGCTGTAGTTTCCCTGTCGTTTATTTTCCACGTGTACGTTATAGAAGTCCTAGTTTTAGTAAAGAATATTTGCGCAAAGCTGTTACCAGAGGCCATAAGTGTGTTGCTATTCCTAGGGTTGCATTGGCACTGCGATCTTATCCCCTAGCAAAACACTTCTATCCTCCACATGGGTAGCTCTTGGCCGGCGTAACTTACCACTAGACAACTGAGCCACAGTTAACGCGCTTATTCTTGAACAAACAGATTTCTAATTCAGGCAATTGTCTCCACATAGTTGCTGAGGATAATTTTCCCAAGAGCAGCATAAACTGAGGTGGTAATCTCAAGCAAATCCTAGTGGATTATACTTGGTCGAGGCCAATCGTCTCCTTTCCTAGTCCACCAAGTTGAATTGCCGATTAGCAATTATGTTTTGCATCTTGCGAGGACAATTTTCTCGTAAGTTTCGTGTGAACGTGCTTCGTGTTCTTGTGTACCGTGGACACACTTCTTTCATTCGCTAAGCCTGCAATCTTAGGCTCAATCAGAATGACAAGTGCAGCAGATATCGATAGCGGCAGCGGCCCTGGGCTAACAAGTCTAACTGCGACCGCTACCAGCATCGGCGCTGCGCGTGCAGTCAATCTGGTAACGGATATTCTATTTCCTACATTGGAAAAGCTGAAAGGTGACATCGCTTGCCTCTTTCCCGATGCCAAAATCAATGCAAAACTAGCACGCAAACAAGAGTTTGAAGCAACTGTCCTTAAGGCTATCCTAGGTTTCCTGAGCGACCAGGAACTGCCGAGTAACGTCGTTCCATTGCAGGTTCACGACTCAATGGTGCAGCATGCCGAGCGTCTGCGGGACTTGCTCGAAAGCAAAGATGCCGCACTGGAAGATCAGCTCAAGCGAGCTCAAGTTACGGCAAACCTTTTCAAATGTCTCCGGGAAAAGCTTCAAACGCACGGTAAGCCACCGACAATCGATGCTGACATGCAAACTGAGCTTCAGGCATCGTCGTATTCAGCCGTGTCGGCTACCAGCAGAACTACGTCGACTCAAACCGCGGAAGCTCCGTCGTTAAAGGAAACAAGTAAGTCTTGCGCAAGCGAGCCAAAGGTCATCGCTACCTTTCAGGCTCCGTCTTCGAAAGCCGTCCCAGTTAGCACTAGGGATGCGGCGACTCAAGCGTCCGAAATTCCGTCGTTAAAAAACGGAAGTAAGTCCTCCTCAAGCAATGCTAAGCTCACTGCTCGTTTACAGGCATTGTGTTCACAGGCACGGTCGGCCACTCCATTGGACGCTAAGCCGTCAGCAGGTATACCTAGTATCCCGCCGGTCAAAGTAAGCACCATCGTTCAGGCACTATTAGCGCCGCCTTCGGCCACCATCGGCTCAATGCCGTCCCCGGGCTCTGCGACATCGTTCGCAAGTACGTCATCTATGGGATCGCCACCGCCATCTTCCACTTCAGGTACGGACCGTCGTCATTCTCAAATGCCACCAAATATCCGCAAACGTAGGCCTAGTGTCTGCACGTTTTGCAAGCGTACCGGTCACACTGTGGATAAGTGCTGGGACAAAATTGGCCCATCCAACCCGTTGCCCTCTAACACAAGCAGTGGCAAGGCCTGTAACATGGCAACTAGCCCACCCGTTTGTGCGTCGTTAGCGGCCACAGTCTCAGTAAACCCGGCCAAAAATGCCGTCTGTTCGTTCTGTAGCAGGTGGGGCCACATAGCTCCAAAGTGCTGGGATAAGTTTCCCACTCGAAAACCTGCTCATGTCGTTTTAGTAAGCGCAAGCCCTGCTTCTCCTGCCTCCATTCAGCCGGTTACCGCATTCGTAGGTACCGCAATCGTTTCCAATTTTTCGGTAGACCCTTCCCACGGGACACATAGTGGTCCCTATGAGCAAAATGCTCACTCAATCGGCCAAAGAGCCAAAACTTTGCCGTCCGGCCATCGCAAAAAGCATAGCCGCACAGTGCAACGTCAATCGCTCAAACGTAGCGCGCTGTCGTTCTGTTAATTGGTTGCACTCATAATGTTTAGTTAACTGTTCCGTTACTTTTCAACATGTTAACCCCAACTTAGTCGGTTGGCTTTTTAATTTTGTTCACAATTATTTATTGTGTCTGTTTTAGCCCGCGATAGAGGAACGCCCCCGGTCGATAGGGACATCATGACCGGCGAAGCCAGTACTCACGCCTGCGCGACCTTCGGCACCTTTGCAAAGTTTGCGGGTAGCCCGTTCCATTCTTCGGTCAAATGACCTTCGTCGTCCAACAAGGATTCTTCTGAAGCGGTAAGTGCCGCTCAGTGTTTTCTCCGTGCTAGCATAGCACCTCTTCTTTGTCGTTGACAGTCACTTCATTGTGCTGTTTAGCTCTGCGCCTCTGCGAATCGACTCGTTGCATTCGCCTCGTGCCGTCCACTGACTCTTCGCACTACACGTAAGTTGCACGCAGTGTACAAAACACAAAGACACATGTCGTTTTCGACCACTAGGACTATCATATAAATGAAAGAAAGTTTTTACCGTAATCTTCTTATGATTTTGTTTAGAAAAATTTTCAACGAAAACAGACGGTTTCGGTCCATACGTCAGACCGCCTGTCCCAAACTGTTTTGGGGCTGGGCCTCGTCAGTGACGACCCCAAAAAGCACAGTTTTTGTTCCAGGAATAAGCACCGCCGAAGGAAGTGAAGTAGCACCTAAAATAAGTTTGTTAGGGTTAATTAATCTATTTTCCATCATGTTAAATACGCGAAGTTTCTCAGTGCGTGATGATGACATAATTTGCGGAGTGTTGAGGAAAGGACGCGAAATGTTTGGCAAAGTGACTACGCCATGGACTGAATGTGCGTGGCCGATAAAATAGAGAATGAATGCACACAGACCGACAAGGCAGCACGGAAAAAGCAGAGCAGGAAGTATTTTTGTAATTAGCTAACTGCCGTGCCATTTCTGATCCTGCAAACATCGTTAACGAACCTAAGGTTATTCTCTTTGTTTGGGTAAAAGTATCGAGCAAGTAGTGGTTTGTTTCTTTTAGCGAACTGCCGTACCACTTTTATGAGGAATTGTTCCGCGAATCCTCTGTCTCTGTACACCTTTATCATTTGATGACAAGTATGAACACACGCATCTGCCGAATCAATAATGCGAGTGAACCTTATGAGCTGGCTAAAGATGACTGTGGAGTGGCTGTGAAGAGCAACATTGCTGCATGGAAAGCCAAAACGGTTTACGGTGAATGGGAAGGAGTCTGTTTTATTGTACAGCCCAATATCAAGGTGACCGTTGATAATTCTTATGTCGAGATCCAGGTAGTAGCATTCTTTTCCTCTGTATGTGATGTCTAGCGTAAGGCTTGGGTCATATATTTGCCTGGCAGTTGTGTCAAAGTTAGGATTGTTTATGACAAGTACGTCATCAATATAGCGGACCGCTAGTGGTCGAGGAATGTGCGTAGTCTTCATAAATTCGTATTCCATGCCGCAAAGTGTTAGGTCGGCCAGTAGTGGGCTAGCGTTACCACCCATTGGTATGCCCTTAATTTGTTTGAATACAACGCCAGCGAATTGTACGTAGGTCTCGTCCAAGGCGTCCTTTATTAGACCCATTACTTTTTCTGCATTAAAGCTTAAGTAGCCATGTGGTTCCTTGCCACTGACGTATGTTTTGTATCCATTTGTACAAACATATTGATTATCTTTTAAGGTGAGTCGGACTATTCGTTCAACTGCGTTGAGTATAATTTGATGTGGTAGCATTGTGTAGAGAGTCGAGAAGTCGGCCGACAGAACATCTGTACAGTTGTCTTGATTACTCAGAAACTGCATGGCTTTAAAGGAATTGTCTATTGTCCAGTAGTATCTTCGGCCCTCACGTCGATAGATTGTGCGACAGTATTGTTTCAGTTTCTCACGGACAGTTACGAGTAACTTGTGCAACAGTATTGATAGTGGTTTTATGCTGGATCGGCTTGCTGCGGCAATAAATCGGAACTTATATGGATTTTTATGAAGTTTTGGTATTCCGTAGAAATTGGGTAGTACAGCGTTGGCTCCGTCGAATTTTTGCCCATAGCTAATGCATAAGTCCCTGTGTTTTGCAATTAGTTCATGAGACAAAAAACTAACGGCATTATATGTTTCGTTTCCGTTAATGTCCCCGTTTAGAGTTATGCCAAGTTCTTTGCATATTACCTCTAGGTAGTATCGTTTACATACAAAGACATAATTGCCTGTTGCTTTGTCCGCCGTGGATATAACGAGATCTCTATGTAATTCAGCAATATCCTGTTTGAGGCTCAAGAATGTGGTGTTAGGTTTGGCGATGTAGTGGCTCTCGACGGCTTGTCGAACGAGATCCATAGCCTTTTCTCTGTATGCCTCGAATCTTCCAATAGGGATCTTGTGTTTGCGTGACAACTTTGCCAAAAATTGGTTAATGTCTGCTAAGAGGCTCTCGAGAATGCGCTGTCGGTTCCAAGCTCTTATAAGTCTGTGTCTTGTGCCTTTACGGAACAAATCGCGTAGTTTTTCGTCCGTAATTATTTTAAGATTACCCGTAAAGATATGTTTGGACGGCGCGTAGTTAAATATTGAGTTTGAACAAGAGCAAGAGACTTGTAGCGTTTGTCTTACATCGTCAACGCTGTCAAAGGTGCGTAGGAACGATGAATGGTTTAGAATGATGGACGATACCGGTTTCTCGTATGTGAACACTATTTTTATGTTTTTCTTCTTGCTGTTATCGAGAGGGTAAAGCTTCCTAACGGTCGAACATTGAAAAATGCCTGGTAGGTTTATGGCGTCAAGTACTGGGTTTGTAAACGAAATCTTGAATAGTTCTGACTCCTTGTCAAAGAATGGTTGCGATTTAACATGATAATACCGAGCTACGAATCCAGATACTGCTAGTTTAAGAGGCTTTGGCATGCCAAGACTATTTCCTTGGAGCGACTGGTATACCACGGCAAGTGTTTTCTGAGAGCGGTTTTTAAGATATTTAACCATGCGTGGAATGTCAGCTAGGCCTTTGAAGCTGCGTAGTACGTCTAAAACGTCTATGTCTATTTTCTTGCTTCGCCGACGTCGTCTTCGGTTACTTGATCTTCTTATTTTAATGTACTCACCATTTAAATATGGGTTATTTTTTGTTTTTAGAGGATCCAGGCCTTCAGAAATAACGCCATAGCCCGATATATGGTCGTTAAGCCCGAAAGGGTAAGCAGTGTTTAGTAGGCTTATCCAAAACTTTTCACGTTCAGTAATATTTAAACCATCGGCCACCAATTCAGCTACTTGCACGTGTAGGTCGCTTACATTATGTTCGTGGCTGTTAAAATGATTGACCAGGTATGAATTGTATTTTTTGTTCTTTATGTTTCGGGAATGCTCAGAAATTCTGTCACATAGCCTTCGGGATGTTTGGCCGACATACTTCATTGGACACTTTTTACAGCTAATTACGTATATAATGTTGCGCGATAAGCAGTTTAGTTGGATTTCGTGACTCTCCTCTGGTATTATTGGACATATGTGATTATTGAAGTATGCAGAGCGAATACTGTCTTCTGCATTAATGAGCTTGCAGCATAAACATCTGTTTCTGTTGCAATGTCTCGTTGCCATTAAAACGTCATTTTTGGCGGTGTTCTCATTAAGGCACTCTCCATTAACAATTTTGTATCGAATAGTACGGTGGCGTCGAAGTTTGACCAGCTTGTGGTAGTCAATCGGTTTCCTCCCCTCACTGCCAGATTCTTGACACCGTGCCTCACTGGGAATGTCCGGGCCGGAGCCTAGGTCACGCGTTCTCGCGGGGGAGGCGAGGTCTACATACGTGACGCCCAGATCGGCGGCAGGACTCACGGCTGTGTTAATCGGTTCCATCATAGTGCCAGGCCAGACCGTGTAGTATCCTAGGTCAAACTGTGTTTTTCTACCAGTCCGTAACTCCTTGAGAAAGTGAAGAGGTCGTGGAATATTGAGTGCAAGGTCAAAATTTTGAGTGCAAACATTGTCAGCAACAGTTGTGTAATGCATGACAGCTAAGTGCTATCAGCGTCCATCTTATTCGCGTCTGCAAGCGCGTCTTACAGAACATGTTCTGTTCTGTAAAATCACGTGTCGTTCTGTCCGTTCCCCTCTCCGCCGGCCGGTGTGTTTAGGCCCTGCGTGCCGCACCGGTTCTACGGTCAGGAAACCGGCGGAAAACAAAAGTCCTCCCAGGCAAGGAGACTGAGACAGAGAAGGAGACCGCAAGTACGTCATCTATGGGATCGCCACCGCCATCTTCCACTTCAGGTACGGACCGTCGTCATACTCAAATGCCACCAAATATCCGCAAACGTAGGCCTAGTGTCTGCACGTTTTGCAAGCGTACCGGTCACACTGTGGATAAGTGCTGGGACAAAATTGGCCCATCCAACCCGTTGCCCTCTAACACAAGCAGTGGCAAGGCCTGTAACATGGTAACTAGCCCGCCCCTTTGTGCGTCGTTAGCGGCCACAGTCTCAGTAAACCCGGCCAAAAATGCCGTCTGTTCGTTCTGTAGCAGGCGGGGCCACATAGCTCCAAAGTGCTGGGATAAGTTTCCCACTCGAAAACCTGCTCATGTCGTTTTAGTAAGCGCAAGCGCTGCTTCTCCTGCCTCCATTCAGCCGGTTACCGCATTCGTAGGTACCGCAATCGTTTCCAATTTTTCGGTAGACCCTTCCCACGGGACACATAGTGGTCCCTATGAGCAAAATGCTCACTCAATCGGCCAAAGAGCCAAAACTTTGCCGTCCGGCCATCGCAAAAAGCATAGCCGCACAGTGCAACGTCAATCGCTCAAACGTAGCGCGCTGTCGTTCTGTTAATTGGTTGCACTCATAAAGTGTTTAGTTAACTGTTCCGTTACTTTTCAACATGTTAACCCCAACTTAGTCGATTGGCTTTTTAATTTTGTTCACAATTATTTATTGTGTCTGTTTTAGCCCGCGATAGAGGAACGCCTCCGGTCGATAGGGACATCATGACCGGCGAAGCCAGTACTCACGCCTGCGCGACCTTCGGCACCTTTGCAAAGTTTGCGGGTAGCCCCTTCCATTCTTCGGTCAAATGACCTTCGTCGTCCAACAAGGACTCTTCTGAAGCGGTAAGTGCCGCTCAGTGTTTTCTCCGTGCTAGCATAGCACCTCTTCTTTGTCGTTGACAGTCACTTCATTGTGCTGTTTAGCTCTGCGCCTCTGCGAATCGACTCGTTGCATTCGCCTCGTGCCGTCCACTGACTCTTCGCACTACACGTAAGTTGCACGCAGTGTACAAAACACATAGACACATGTCGTTTTCGACCACTAGGACTATCATGTTCTGTTCCGTAAAGTCACGTGTCGTTCTGTCCGTTCCCCTCTCCGCCGGCCGGTGTGTTTAGGCCCTGCGTGCCGCACCGGTTCTACGGTCAGGAAACCGGCGGAAGACAAAAGTCCTCCCAGGCAAGGAGACTGGAACGTTACCATGTTGATTGCGTTATGTCGTATGCTGTGACGTCCACGTTGTGCCCTGCGTTCCCTTTTCCGCCGGCTGTTTATAGTGGCCGATGGTCGCGCCAGTTTCTACGGTCAGGAACCTTTGGGATGCCCTATGCCGGGTTGGTTATAGCGGACCAATGGTCGCGCCAGCCTGGTCTCCCAAAGGGAGAGGAGATTGGAATGCTTACCATGTATACCTGCAGATGATGCAGTCGTATGGCCTGTCCCGTGCCATGTAGCCAAGTTATAACTAAGTGTCTTACTTTGTGTCTAACTTGCGCTAATTCTTCTCTGCCTAGCTTCTTTCGTTCTTGGAGGAGATAAGCTTCCAAGGTGTAGCAGAGTGCGCCTTCACGTGGCTCAACATGGTAAGTCGTTTGCCTCGCTAGCATAGAAAAGCACAGGACAATTGTCGTTTTCGACTCAAGTGTCACGGCATGTACCAAGAACTCACTTTCTGTTTTAGTACTGTCTCTGCGATGCTCTACGCGCCGACGTTGCTCACACCGGTCATCATCATCCTCGCAGCACTGCGCTTTGTCCGCCAGCTTAAGCCGAACCTCGTGCCAGAGCACGTGGATCTCTCGGATCCGCCACCAAAACAGCAAAGTAAGCACTAACTCGTTGCACGTGTGACCCAGTGTCACTAGCATGCCATTCC
>JNEY01000583.1:58148-73516 GCA_020875895.1 Aphelenchus avenae | reverse complement strand
GAGCGAAAACTCAGAGCGGACCAAGGCAGAAAGCCGTCTAGTTCTCATGTTCTTTTCCCGGTCCTCGTAAACGCGTTCAACTTACCAGACATCGCGAGCATACCGCTGGTTGCACCTTCATGGCAGTCGGGCACTAGAGGATCTTTAAGGCATGCCGTCACATTGCCACCGGTCCCTTTTATACGATGCTTTGAAGCTTTACTATTGCTTTACTAATGCTTCACTATTCCTTCCACTTCTATTCATTAATCCTTCGTTTGATCCGTTCATTTGGTAGGACTATCCCTTGCGTCTCGGCATTGTTCACTGACTTCACTGGATCGGTGCATTGTTACAATCGTTTCGTTTTAAGCGTTTGTTCGTTGCTCGTTCGCATGTACGGCCTTGCCCGCCTTGCGGGTGTCCTCTTAGCGGTATTCCCGACGAACGGCCGCCTCACTCATGTGTTTGTTCGGAGCTCTTTTCAGCAAGTAGTGCACCCAGGAGCAGTCTGCCGGCTTTTTATCGCATGACGCAGCAGCAATGCGTCGCCGCCGTCACTTCACGTAGGACGCGCGCCTCATGGCGAGGCGGTTCACTGCTGCTTCGCCGGGTAGCAGCTGCTAGCTTCGATGCGTCACCGCTAACACAACCTACCTACCCCAAAAAACACTTTTGAGAGGAAATAAGCCACGAGGCATACCACGGTGGTCAGAGTTCACTTGTACGCGACGTGGATGAGATCATCGCGGGTGCTTTCCGCCCCATTTTGAGAAAATTTGGTGTCATTTAAAAAAGACCGTAACTGTAAAGTTTCGTATCATACTTTTGTTTTACAAAATTTCACTGGGACCGTCAAACCAATCCGCTTTGGGCATACTGGCGCGCCGACTGCACGGAATGATTCAGGTTTGGGCGACAAATTGTCGGTATGCGCATTCGCTGCTCACAGCTGCCGAAGCCAGCGTCGGGCGGCGGTGTTGGAACTGAGGCATTTTTGGTTCAACATATAAAAGCTTTGCCGTCTCGCATAGGGCCTGAAGTAAAATACGAATCGATTGTTGACAAAACTTTCGAGCTCAACTTCATTCGGTGCCTCTTCAAGTGTGACGTCGACCACGAGCGTACCTGCCGGGACAAAGCCAGCTTAACGGCCAATTTAAAACGCGCGTTCTTTTCGAGGAATCAGATGACGATGTCTCTATTTTTGTCCAAAAACTGTATAGCCAAAGTCTGCGCCACAATTGCAAAATAGGCCTATCGTCGGTAGTCCATGTAGTTAAAATAAACCGTCCGGCTGGCGTAACTTAAGCCTTTCGTGTTCAAAACCCTGTATTTCCTGACGGGCAGAGTCTTCTGGTGCCCGAGTAAGACCGGAAATTAACACGAATCTAAAAAGAGTCGACCTTGAATCGATTGCCAACTAGAGCAGGACGAGCCCTAGACAAATTTTGCACTCCCCTCTGTTCCAGCGTTATTCGAGGAGATAATAATGGTGGGTTTTCTAGCGTTTGGTGGGATTTCTTCGTCCATTTTTGCATGCCTTTGCATTCCTTCGGCATCTGTCAGTTTTCTTCCTTCTTTTCCTTCCGCATTCGAAGAACCTCCGACGTCTACCTCGAGCGCTCCGTCGTAAAGGAGCGACTTCAACCGGCGGAGTTGAGGTGGAAGCAGTGGTTTCGTGACCTTCAAATACCTAACCGCTTGGGCCTCTAGAGGAAAATGATACCGGTTTGGAACGAAATCCCGTCGGTGTAAGCATCTTCTTTTGCAACGGATGCGTCAGTACTATGCAAATCTCGATAGATAGTCGTTGTGTTAATTACGAAATAAAGGTTCATTGGCCCTTGCCGTTGCACTAAGAAGCCTACTATTGAACCAGCCCGGCAATAACATACCACGATCCTCCGTGCCACAATGCGGAATGATGCGCTAACTAATGCACTGATACTGAGTGATAGCGCCGACTGCGTCAGTCAGTGCATCACTAGCGCGTGCACTGCGCAGAACGATCGAAATCGGTGAGTCTCCGCAGAGCAACGACTGATAAGGCGTGGAATCGACGCTAAGCCGTCACCGATTTCAAAATCGATGCACCGTTTCGCTGTGGAAAAGGAAGTCAGTGTTTATTCAGTGGAGCATCGTTTTCGAAATCGGTGCTTCGGCGTAGCGTCGACTCCGCGCGTTATCAGTCGGATGAACTACTGAGCAAACACGCGTCGGCGCAAGGTTTCCTGCGTCCAAAAGTTCGTTCTGAATCTCACCGTTCTATGCATTTTGTTTGCGCCACGTTACGGCAACTTGCCGCCAATACCTTTGAGCATACTGCAGTTCGAAATGATGTGATGGATTGTCTGAAATTTGGCCAATGCTTCGACTAGGACATTTATCATGCGATTCATCATGAGTACCGTCCCAACACTCTATGACTGAAGATCATTTGGGTAGAGTGTCTAGGTGTTACGCGTGGAAGAGAAATCCTCATGGGCGCCGCGCAGTGACGGTATATGCAATATAATTCAAAATTTGCGACATATGTCGACCTAGCGCATGATTAGCAACCTTTTTTTTACAACAACCACTCACCGCTCATTCAGTTACACTAAAATGTGCCAATAGCTGGAAGCCGTCAGCTCCGGCGGTGGTATTATGCATCATGCGATAGCTGCGGATGTGTGTCAATCGACACAGCCGAATCAAAAAGCATCGGCACAAGTAAGCTAATCGGAAAACGCTAACTTAATCGTTCCCTTTAATTTGGAATTCTTTCGCACAATACATTCTCTATTACGTTGTCGAAGGCGGTTTGTGTAAGCAAATAAACGAGGTCCAGCAATGGCTAGAGCTAAGCCGCACTGGTGACCGCATCTCGGTCGAAAGTAAGAAACCTCTGCGACTCTGACACCATAACTGGCGGCGTAAGCGGAATCGTATAGGACACGTATTGGTGATCTCCGTACGAAACATATTCGCCGTACTCGTCGAGGTCCTGTGCTCCGTCGCACTCGAACCACTCAATCGTACGCTGATAGCCGAGCGCACGGGAGACGTCTTGCTCGCCTAAACGAGCATCGGTGCTCCAAAATGTAAGTGGCGTAGAGGCCCTCGCACCGTGGACCACGCCGTGGTTAGCCAGAAATTGCCTAGCGTTTACCTTCAAAACGGCACTGCACAAAAACGGAAGTAAGGCAGGACCGGGCAGTATTTGATGTCAGGACAGGGCAACGCTGCCCTGTTTTCAGAACACTACAGGGCCCCGCCAGCCTGCCCTGTCCCGCGTTACAGGGCAGGGCACCCTGCCCTGTCCTGAAGGGCGCTGGTAAACGTCCTGACCCTGTGCCGATCCCTACCAGTGGTCACGGCAGAACGGCGGTTCCTCTTTATTTCAAAAGACCCAAATTTGCTCAAGAAACGTAAAAAAAACAACTTCCTCCTCACCTCAATCATCTTGCGTAGGCACTGCCTTGAGACGTGAAGATGCGAAGCACTCAGGTAACGGCTACATCCAGAGGGTGGTTCTTCCTCGTTAAAAGCAAACGCGAGTAGATCGTCGTCATTTGCGGTATAAGCGATCTCATAAAGACTTAGGAATCCTTTTGGCAAGGTCAAGCGGGCTATGTTCTTTTGGGCGCACGCTCGAATAAAGCTGTCGTTCGATTTGAGACGCTAAATAGAATGGGTCAGCGAATCATGCGGCACATAGGTCAGCACATGTTACTCAGCAGCTGCTAATGGACGGACTTGGGCTGTTCCTTACGACTTGGCCATGCCGCATGCGGAAAGCGGCTTTAAATTAGGGTTTGAGTACCGTTTGGGGTAATTCTAGTGGCTGCTAGACAACCGAGTAGTAAACCCTCCCGCCCGCTATCACGAATCACCGTCTACTTCAGGGCCGTATCTAGCGGGTAACCCTGGCCAAACGGGCCGAACGCCAGCCGGGCCGGGTCGGGTACGGGCCGGGCCAGGCCTGCGTCGTAAGACCGACCAGCAGGACGGGCCGGGCCCGTGCTTTGAGGCCCGTTGGCCATGGCTACTAGCGAGGGAATCCCTCTACCGGCGGCCTTTTAGAGAGAGGGGGCCTAGGGGATCAGGGAGACCCTTTAGTGAAACAAATTTTTGAAAAGTTAGTAAATTTAGCTAAAATATGCAAGTTTTAATGATGTTTTTTGGGATTTTTGACCTTTTTGACCCGTACCCCAGCCCCATCCTGAAAACTTGCCTACGGCCCTGTCCCACTATCCTTCCATGCCAACTGCGCCAAAAAAAAATCCTGCGAGATTGCGAAATTTGAAGTGACTTAAGCATGGAACTAGGCTGAACTAAACCGCCAAGCTTCGGGAAAAAGTGCAACCAATGGATACGGTAGTATAACACAGAACATTAACCTTTAGACTCGCTAACGTTGCCCATATGCAGAGTGCGGACGCTGCGGAACGAGGTCGCTAGCAGACGTAATCATCTTCAGTTATGACGCCTGGCGCGGTCGAAGTGAAGGTAGTCGACGTCGACAGTCGGAGCAACGTCAATGACTTCCCGGCAGAAGTCCGTTGTCAGCGAGCCCCAGGCAAACTTCCGAGTACTGGCGTACGTGTGCCGAATGCCTAAGGGACTATTCAAGATAGTTTAAGGCCCTAATCTCACCTCTAGTAAACCTAACTAAGGTTTAAATGCCCAACTTTGCATAAGTCCTTGCAAGTACTTTCGTTCACTCAGAGTCTTTCAGTCCCAAGACACCAAGGCTGATAAATGCTTGGGCTCGTCCGATCCAACTCTAAGGTCACTAGAGGCACTCCAAGTTCTAACAGTGCAAATCTCACTCACTTACAAGGCCAAGCTCTAAGTAACCTAACTAGAGTTTGTTTGGGCAACTTATATTGTCCTTAAATAGCTATGGGACTTACGTGGATCCTCGATCCTAACGACTACTGCTAGGCGACGCACAGGAAGCTAGCTGGGTCCAGTAGCCGGATGTCCGCCGAAGTCCAGTCAGTAGATTAATAAGGTTTATCGACGAAAGTAGCCAACAGCTGCACCCATAGACGTAGTACAGAAGGCGAAGATAGACCGGAGAGGGCTCACAGGCACCAGAGTGGTATTCCGGTAAACTGGAGGACGAGACATAACAATGGCAGGAAGGATGGAGCTTATATATCCTTCTGCCAGACGATATTATCAGTGGCAAACAAGTTGGCAAATTGGGAAATCCAAGATGCTATCGATGATATTCAGAGAATTAAGACACTAATTCAAGGAATAAGGCAATTCTGGCCCGATAACCACTCTATTCGCTGAACTAAGAGTTCTTCTAAATCTGGAATTGTCCGATGAGCAGACTATTCGTTGAATAGTGTGGTCAAAATGTCTCGATATTATGACCTATTCGCAGAATTCCTTGAATTAGTGTCTTAATTCTCTGAATATCATCGATAGCATCTTGGATTTCCCAATTTGCCAACTTGTTTGCCACTGATAATATCGTCTGGCAGAAGGATATATAAGCTCCATCCTTTCTGCCATTGTTATGTCTCGTCCTCCAGTCCACCGGAATACCACTCTGGTGCCTGTGAGCCCTCTCCGGTCTATCTTCGCCTGCTGTACTACGTCTATGGGTGCAGCTGTTGGCTACTTTCGTCAATAAACCTTATTAATCTATACGACTGGACTTCGGCGGACATCCGGCTACTGGACCCAGCTAGCTTCCTGTGCGTCGCCTAGCAGTAGTCGTTAGGATCGAGGATCCACGTAAGTCCCATAGTTATTTAAGGACAATATAAGTTGCCCAAACAAACTCTAGTTAGGTTACTTAGAGCTTGGCCTTGTAAGTGAGTGAGATTTGCACTGTTAGAACTTGGAGTGCCTCTAGTGACCTTAGAGTTCGATCGGACGAGCCCAAGCATTTATCAGCCTTGGTGTCTTGGGACTGAAAGACTCTGAGTGAACGAAAGTACTTGTAAGGACTTACGCAAAGTTGGGCATTTAAACCTTAGTTAGGTTTACTAAAGGTGAGATTAGGGCCTTAAACAGTCTTGAATAGTCCCTTAGGCACGGGTTAACCTAGTCTCAGTCCCGGAACCTTTTGTTGTTCAGTCTTATTACTGTTAGGGAATAGTGTACTAGTCTTGGCCTGTGTGCGTAAGACGTAGTAAGGTTAATGTTGTAGTTAACTTGGGCTTAAGGTTAGGTTACCGTAAGCCTGCCATGCTATTTCCCCGACAGGGGGAGGGTCGAGACGTTGTTCACAATTGTTCACGAGGGGCGTGGAGGGGTCCAAAAAATCGCGTTGTGAGGTTCACATATTTTCTGGACAACACCCCTGGACCCCCCGAAAAAGGGGGCGAACCCCCGAAAAATGGTGATTTTTGGACGTTTTGCTAGAAGATCGAGTGTTGCCTCAAATGAAAGCCATTGATGAGCTGATAACGAATAAATCTTCATTTTTGTTTCAAGACCCCCGTTTGTCACCCATAAAAGGGGACCAACCCCACAAATGGCGTTTTTCAATGTCATGGGTACGTGTTGCGATGGGAGGAGGGGTCATTGCGAATGGGAGGGGGAGTCTGTTGTTACATTGCTGCATATTGGATTCAAAATTTTTTTCGTCTTGTATTCCACTGTTTTCCAGTACCCTAACCAAAAATTTCCTAGACGCGCGGCGCGCGAAGTGCGCCAAGCGGCTAGTTTAAACATAAACCGGCCCGCCGCAGGCGCCGCCAAAGACAATTTCGTGCTCTTATGGCAAAAATTCGTCGAATAATTGCCTTGGTCCCCCTTACCCTCGCCGGGCCGAAGGCCCGGCGAGAGGGAGCCCCCTCCCCCCCCCCCCCGGCCCCTAGGTACGTCCTTGGGGGGGGGGGGGGGAGGTACAGGCGCCAAGTTTAATACGGACAATACGTACCTTCTGCCACACTGTTCGGAACCGCATGCCGCGCAAGCTTCGTCGTACTCTGCATGGGGGTAGTTTTCGCGCTCCATAGTGCTCGATATGTCAACAATGACGCTTCGTCGTTGCTTAGCTCCTTAAGCGTCAAGTTCCGACGAGTTTCAGTCGATAGAGCAAGCGCTTCTAAGCCGCATAGGCACAGGGGGCCATAAACGTCCAAGAGAACTTCGTCGGGGCAGTTGAAGACCCTAACGAGCGGTACGATCAAAAGTAGAATTTCAGTAAATACTCACCACATTTTTTTTAAGGTCGTTCGCAACGGATCTATCCAAATCGGTCAACTTGTGTTTTAAACAACGACGTGAAAATCGGTCAGTAGTGCGGGAACCACGTGCCTGAACGCTTGGGTAATTTGACTATGGGAACGTCCAGAAATTATGTTAGCTGACAGGGAGGTCAGCCAGTTGTTAACCTCTGTTAGCATAGGGGAGGGGGGTCAAGGGGGTGTTAACGTTAACAGCATAAGGCAAGATAATTGATAAAAATCGCGAACTACTGGAACGTAGTAGATAAAAGGCGGATTAGGCCGTTCTACGAACCCGCAATTAGTTTTGTACACGGTCGTTGGTGAGCATCGCCACAAATTAGGCCCGGATGCCCAGAATTGCTGCTAAAAACTTACAAGCATGGACTCCTACGAGGTCCATCAAGCACTGCAAAGCGCGTCGCGTCTTAGTTAATGTCTTGATTTTGCAGCAAGTTTCTCAAAGACTAAAGGCGAACAACTTTGCTTTAAATAAACGTAGGCGCGTTCAACCGTTTTGTTTACCGTTTACGGCCTTTTATTTACCACTGTTGTGTAGGACTACGACGTGGCTAACCTTGTTTAGCGCATTGTCGCGATTACCTCTCCTTGGGCGGATGAGAGCAAACTGCACTGATGAGATGCGAACAAACACCTGGCGACGGCGCTACAGTATCTTTAAAAACTAGCAAATGCCGTCGGGGACACACGTGGTAAGGTCCCGGGAAGGTCCCAGGCAGGAGCCTTTTTGCCGAAATCTCTGAAGAAAATTTTAAACAATTTTCGGCAAGTAAGCCGAAAGAATAGCTCTAGCGTCGCCATTGGTAACTTAGACCGGACCCAGATTTGAACGCCCGTTTCCCACGATAGCCTCTTCGTCAACATGTTGAGCGACTTTCCCCGGAATTGATGGGCAAACTTAACGTGCATCCTAAGAGAGCGAGACCTTGACTTTCTTCGCTTTTTGACCGTCGGATGATGGATTGTTTGGCGGCAGACCGCTACCGGCCGTGGGACGAACGACTATTGATTTGCGCGCACGCACTCATGGAAGCGTCAAAACAAGTGCACTACGTTTCATTTCATTTCGTTTCACTACTGTTTTTCTTTTCTATGCATGTGTCTGTCGGACGAGTATCTGTTAGACGAGGGTATTAGAAGGAAAACTCTGCTCAGATTCAAAAGTAGCTCCACTGACCAAGCTTCATTGAGTTTTGGAATTTTGCGCTGAGTAAATGCTCTGCTTCTAATGTGCCCAAGGCTAAATTCCGTTCAAAGAAGCCGGGCTATAGTATGGTTGCATGAAGATCGAAAAAAGGAATGTTTGTTTGAGACGCCAAATTTCACTCACTACACCTCTTTTCAGATGTCTGCATATCAGAAGTTTGGCTACGACGAGATCTTGAACTCGCCAGAGCGACACTTGAGCCATGATGCGGGCAAGCAGCTCATGACTGAGATCATGAATAGCGGGGGTGTTGCGTCCCCCGATGCGAAACTCAGTCTGAAATGCACAGTATGTTTAACGTGCGCAGCACAAGCATGCGCGGCAGGCGCATGCGAGGCAGGGTCATGCACTACAAGAGCTTGCGAATCAGAAGAATATAAAGAAGGAGCATGCGTGGCAGGTGCATTGAATGCATGAGCATGTGGCACGGCAACAAGTGAGGCAGGTGCATGCAGGGCAGGAGCACGTAGGACAGGAGCATGCGAGACAAGAGCATGGGAGATAGGAGCATGCGAGGCGGTCAGATACGAGGCAGTCGCACGCGTGGGACGGAAGATGTACTGCAGTAGCATATGAGGCCGGTACATGCAAGTGAGCAACATGCAATTCGGCCAAAAAAAGTGCCGCCGGCTCTTTCAACATTGGGCCCACGCTGTTCACCTGGAACCCCATAGTGTTGCCCGCCTTTATCGTAGTGCCTCGCCAGTGGCGTCAATTTCAGCTCGGAGGTAAGCGAGTCAAGGATCCAGTGCGCAGCGTTCACTGCCGCCCACACCTGCAGTGCTTCGACCTGCTCGCCTACTTCGACTACCACAACAAGAATTTCCTGCTCAATGGCCAGGCGAAGAAACCTCAGAAGATCTGCCCTGTCTGCAAGCAAGCCGCCTTGGAAGATGACCTTCGCATTGACAAGTAAGTGGCCTTTCATAAAATTGCGCGGTAATCGCGGTGAAAGAGAAACGTAGCCTATAGCCAGAAAAACATTCCACTATTTTTTATAAAACATTCGCCAAAATTTCCGGAATGGTCCTCACGATAAGAAACTAGACCTAGGCGCGAACAATTTTATGGTTAGACAGTAGCAACTTTATCTAAAAAATCCGCCAGCAAAGACTGCCATAAATGCTTGGAAAAGGAATCTTTCCCTCCGAACTATAGCAAATTGCTAATTTAGCCCACATGGTTCAATTGAAGCGGCCGGGTTAAGGGCCACGCTGAACTTACTATGAACGGATTGTTTTTGTTCAGCTAAATCTCCCCCCCCCCCCGAACGTTGGCTAAATTCTACAAGTACCCTCGGCGTCCATTCTAACGTTTTTCTGCTACTTCGTGCATATTCTGGAGTCGGTGACGGTCAGTGTGGACCAGGTGCAGCTATTACCGGAGGGCTCCTTCCGAGTAGTGACCGAGGAACATGAGCCAGCAGTCACGGTCCACGACAGTGATCCCGTCGACTCGCATTCAGAAGAGCCTCCCGTACGTGATCAGCCTTTGCGTTGAGTTGGCTATTAGTCAGCTGAGTAACGCCAACTGGGTTATGGTCAGTTGCGAAACACTAATGGGATAAGGATTCAAAAAACGGGTATGGGAAATAGTATGTTTTTGCGTTCCTTAGTCTAAGAGAGTGTCCAGAAATTAGTGATGAACACGGAGAGCGAGGGGGGAGGGAGTCCTGGTAATCACGGCCGTTATAATAGTGTAAAGAGTGATTACGGGGGAGGGGGAGGGGTTTAATAAAGTGCCCCGTGACCATTACGGTGTTTCTGGACGATCCCTAAGCCTAGAAGCCCTCCGCCCGCCACTACTGCTCAATTTCCGTCACCCATTTGAGCATTACCCACTAGGCTGGATCAAATATTACCCCTTACCCAGTTAGCCGTTACCCAGTTATCGATACGCAACTGACTCTCCCCGATCGGTGGTACTCTTTGGAGTGCTATTGTCGACTCCGTCTACTTCGACTGTTTTAGGCCGGACCGTCAACCGCTCGTGGAGACGTTTCGGAATTGCTCAAGCGGTCGAAAACCTTCCAGCGAACACTGCTTAAGTTCAAAACAAAGAAGAACCTTACAGCCGCAGTGCAGGACTTTCTCGAATATCAACGGGACGGGCTCAGTTCGTTGTTCTCAAAACTCGACAGCACCGACCAGGTATGGCAGCGACCAGGTGTGGCGTCAAGAAGGCGACGCATTGCTTGTAGAACGCTGCGGCAACTCGTCCAATAGACGGACATGAACCGGCTTCGGTACTAGCGGGTGATCAGGCAGATGCACGATTGGCTCAAGAGGAACCAAACAATACTTATGAAGTAAGTTTCCCATAGAAAGGCTGAGGCTCTTGACGTCTTTTCTCGGTCTTGACCTTGCAAGAAAGGAGTGCCAGGTTTCTACAAGTTGGGGAGAGATTTTCCGTCTTAACATTTTCCTTTAATTACCGCCTATTTATCCCCCAGTTTCCATTCGGCATGTCACAGAATTTAGACAAAAATGGTCTTGGCCGCCTGCGTCAGTACTAATTTGGAATAGCGATCTTTAGACGGTAGCGGAAGCGCTTCATTGCGGTGCCTCTTCGACTCTAGCGCACGCGCAACCTCATGCGCTGCCCACGGCTATTGGCCGTGTTTCGCACGAGCAGGTCGTTTCGTTGGCACCAGGTCCTAGCGGGCTGCAGAATGCCCGCAAGAGGCGTGACGTCGAACCGAAAGCAAACGGTTTGCGAATAATACTCTATGTTTTTCGTGACCCTCTGTCTTTCAGGCGACGTGCGAGCTCTACGCGTGACGTCCTCGACTAGGGGCAGGATCGCAGACTTATGCGTAATTGCCGCCTCATACTTTCTTTGGATGCCGGCAATGCGATGGTTCTGCAATCACGATGTGTTGAAGCCGATCTGGCCTCAGGAATTTTTCAAACCGTTTCCTTCTAGAAAGGCTAGCGACATGTAAACGAAACTTGACGAAAGATCGTCATGTAAAGACTACATTAATCGTTTCCACAAATAAGATCCACTACAAAGAAAAACGAAAATCAAGCCAGTGTGCTGAAGACGAGTAAGGTAAACTGACAGTGTTATTCGATCCGCTTTGTTTCTACTTGCGAACGAGATGTAGTTCATTCCTAGAGCTCCGTGAGATCGCTCGTGCGATGCCGCGCGTTATGGTGTCGAACGAGCAAATCGTAGCATGGCGCGATGTAAGGGCATTCGGGGCAACGATATGCACCTCCAGGCGTGATCGCCTGCAAAAGCCAGTCTAAGCTCTTTGCAGCAACCTAGCAAATAAATGTAACTCTTGTGGCTCTCTTGAAAGTTTAAGGAATTCACAGGATGTTCACTTACGTTCCAGTCGCCCGTCACCGTGTTTCCGAAGGCAACGTCTGCAGCGGCACGGTAGTCATGCTCCGAAGTAAACGGTGTCACCAGGTCGCGCGGAGTATCCAGGCGAGGCAATGGAGACGCAGGAAATGGGGCCCGCGAAGCCGCCATGGGTGCGGACGCCGGAGGCGGATGATTTGCTTGAATTTGCAAGTCTGCAAAGTATTGAACTCAAAAATGGGAAACAGGTAACGGATAAACGAGGTTCAGTCGTCCATAACTTTTTACAAGTAAATTTAAACCTCTTGTTTTTCCTTATAGTTGTGTCACTATCTGTCTGCCGTTCCATGCACTGAAATAAAGACCGGCTGGGCTGACTGTTAGACTGGAAGGAAAGAGTGTAGGCAGAAGGCTAAACCAGCTTCTGGAATGCTCCCGATACCCGCATTTAACAAAGCAGAGCCCGCGACCTTCCTCTGCCACAAACACTACTTCCTTGAAAACCGACTCTAGTGCTAAAAACATAGTGACGCACGTGCTGGTGAGGGAGTAGCTGCCAAAGCTCCGTGAGGGTCAAAGTGTGGCAAAAACGCTGGTGGCGGATGTGACCACGTCGGTTGCTGGTCGAACCACGAAGAGTACGTATAGGACGAGGCCGTACTGGCAGGATCGCCATTCACCGAGAACGATTGTGACGGCGCATCTGCTGATTGCAAACCGCCGGCATCGAAAGGTGGCGGATGATCAGCAAGCGGAGCCGCCCAGTGCTGACCGTACGTATCGTTTGTGCCTGCAGATCACGCTTTATGTATCTGGACAGTTTTCTTCAGTATTGCACCCAATCTTTTAATTTAATCCAATAACTAATCCCAAAAATCGTCTAAAACCTGAAATTTTCTCACACCTTAAAACTTGGCAAAGATGAATAAAAGGTCGTTTTTTAGGACGGGGCAGTACATTAGCGTGGCAAGCCGGGCCGAGGTACCGGGGCTGGGCCGGGGAGCCGTCATTACGGCCCGGCTCGCCGGCCCGGGAGAGGGTCCCGGCCCAGGAATAGGGCCACCAAGGGCGCGGCCTTTGGCCGGCGCCGAAAAATTGCCTTGGTCCCCCCTTTGGTACTTTTTATCAATGTCAGTTTTCGGGCTCTAAGTCGGTTTAAGCACTGTTTTTAGAGGTTTTCTGCCTAAATTAGCCCGCCGCAGGCCGCTCAAAAGGTGATTTTAGAGGATTATTACCTATAATAGCCCGCCGCAGGCGCCGACAACGCGATGTTCACTCTTATTTTCACAAAATTAATCGGAAATTTGAGCAAAAAGTGCCAGAAATATCACAATTTCTGAAATAGAAAAATTTGCTTGGTCCCCCCTTCGGCCGGCGAGAGGGGGGGGGGGACCAACGTGCCCTCAGATGTCTGGCCCTTTTTATTGTCCTGTGCCTATGCGTTCTGCGTAAACAATTAGTTTTCCGGCAAACTATCCATAAATCGTATGCTTTCCTATAGCATAAAGCTATCACAAACTGACCTTTTAGACCAGCGACGACGTGCGCCTGGAGATGCTGCGATGCACCAATGGGCTCGTTGGACTGCCGGCGCCAGTAGTCATTTGCTTGATGCCGTGGAGCGGGTGGGTGCATATTCTGCGGATGCGACACAGGGGTTGGGGCAAAGTGGATATTCTTCGTCTGGTTCGCACTTCACGTCCTCCCCCGGGCTTCCTGGAGCAGTTGTGCACAAGCTGTCCTGGTCGTCGTCGTCATAAGTTTCTTCTTTCTTGACTTCGCTGGGTTGATACGCAGGTGCGGGAGCAGAGGACTCTCGAAGTCCTTCTGCTTCGAACTCGTGCGTGTTGACCTAACATTGAAGGTAAGCAATCCTGTTTCTCATGGATTTGAAGATAAGCTCTCTGTCATTTCAGGAAGCGGGAAATAAAGTTTTGAAAAGGATTAGAATTCGAACTTTTGTACTTGAACTTAGCTTTGAAAAAATAGGCCTGGGATCACTATAAACTAAAGCGCCTGGGGGGAAAGACCAAAAAAAATTTCGAATCTGTGTGCTGCGTCTCCAAACCGGGAGAGGGCTTCTCAGCTTGTTATCTACGATAGAATAAAAATAAAACTTTTGAAACGGCATACGCCTAGCTACTTCGCACTGTCTTGCTTGGGCGCTCATGCTAGTATACTCATGCTTCGCACGATCCCGTGTTGCATGTTCCTCATGTGGGAGGTCAAACTTCTTGTAAATCCCGGCTAGCGTATTGGCTAGTATTTCGTGATTTAGCGAAAGGGGCAAATAAGATTAGAACCCCATCTGTCAGACCGGACCTGGCTATATCACTGAGGCTAATCTTGGGGAAGATTCGCCGAACCAGGTCCTCATTCCGCTCCCGGGCAAACAAATTTTGCGATGCGCGGAATAAAGGCCACCTTTCTCCATTATTTCTTAATCACAAAAAATGTTCCGGTGTCTTCCGGCGTCGAAAAAGGACTGTCCATCCAAATTAAAAAAAAATCAAAAATCAACCGACAACAGCCTGGACAAACCTCCGTGACGATGATGATATTTTGATTGAACGGGGCGCCGTTCCGTCTCCTCTGAAGCTGCTGTTTCAGCGCATAAGGCGTTTTCCTTGCGGCTCGACGATGGTCAGAAACTGTGCCGACTATCTCTGTAGGGCATACGTTTCGCTGGTGGTAGTAAAAGGCACTGGAATGAGAAAAGCTAGCTCCGCAATGCTCACAGTGATAAGGTTTTTTCGCCGGTATGCGTCCGCTCATGCACTTTGAGTCCGCCAAACTTCGCAAACTTCTTGTCGCAAAACTGACAATGATAAGGCCTTTCGCCAGTATGGTGCCTTCTGTGTACGGCGAGCTCGGACGAGGTTCTGAAGCGCTTCTCGCAATGTTCGCATTTGCAAGGCTTATCGCCTGTGTGAATGCGCTTGTGTGATGTAAGATGAGTCGCATCAACGAACGCCATGTCGCACCGCTCGCACCGACAAGGTTTTTCGCCGGTGTGCGTGCGCTAGTGCACTTTGCGGTTGCCAGACTGCGCAGACTTCTTATCGCAAAACTGACACTGATATGGTCTTTCACCTGTGTGCTGCCTATTGTGGAGAACAAGCTCGAATGATGTTCGGAATCGCTTCTGGCACTGTTTACAATCGTAAGGCTTTTCGCCAGTGTGAGTCCGCTTATGCCTGGTAAGTTCCTCCGATCGAGCGAATGCTTTCCCGCACTCGTCACAATTGTACGGCTTTTCGCCAGTGTGTCCGCGCTTGTGCACATTTAGATGGCTCGGGCGAGCGAATGATTTGTTGCAGGTGTCGCATTCGAACGGCTTCTTTTCGGTGTGGGTGCGCAAATGACTCTTTAGTTTACTCTGCGAAGCGAACATTTTTCCACATGAGTGACATTGATGACGTTTCTCGCGGTGATCACTCATGCTCCCGCTAAAACAGAGTAGCTGTCCATGGAAGTGCAAACTAGTGATCGGGAAAAGCATGCAATCAAACAGTCAATCAAAGTAAAATTTTTTGTTTGAATGAATCAATCAAAAAATTTTCAAAAATTTATTCAATCAAACAATCAATACAAAAAAATTTTTTTTTGAATGAATCAATCAAAAAATTTTCAAAAATTTATTCAATCAAACAATCAATCAAAAA
>JNEY01000583.1:14353-27153 GCA_020875895.1 Aphelenchus avenae | reverse complement strand
CGCCTAGCGGCGGGCCAAAAATTGCAAAAAACGCGGGTACGGGTACGCGGGCCGCGTTAGGGGGCTACCCGAGCCGAACCCCGAACCCGAGGTGGACCCCCCCCCCCGTGCCGAACCCGAACCCCGTATAATACGGGTTCGGGTACGGGTTCGGCCCGTACATTGGTACGGGTGCCGATCTCTAGGCTGTTGCCGGCGGGACGCATCACTTTCGCCCTCTGCACGCATACTACACACAGCAGAACAACCGGCTGAGGGATACCTTAACAGGCATTTACGACACGTTATTTCCATGTTGGCGGTGCGACTCCTCCTTCGAGACGCTTCACACGTTGGACAGGCGCACGACGGCTTATCGGAGCCGTTGCTACATCATGCGCTTTCATCTTGCCGCTGTATCAACCACCGTTCTCACTCTCGAAATGGGAGTCTTTCCGTAAGTGAGCAAGCGGCGAGCGGCTGGGCACGTTCTGGTCATCTTGTCGTTGGGATCCATGTGCTGGTCCTGTACTAGGGCCGCGCAGGTCCTGCACCTGGCCAGGGACTGAACGGGACTTCTGGGGATCTAGGTCCTGGCGCTGGTTATGGCCCTGGCACTCGTTGAAAAACGACGCCCATCCGATGGCCAGCCGCAACGCGTAGGTCCGCAAAAATTTTGAGTGTTTTCGTATTTTGTTTCGAACTTTCGTAAAATCGTGCATTCAATCCGCGCTCACCTTTTGGCCGAAACCATGGGAGCTGATCCATGATTACCGGAGGGTTTGTGTCGACAACTAATGAGGTGAATCTTGGTCCTGACTTAAACTTAGACGCGACGCTAAGAACGGGGCCGGGATCTCTACAATTAGTTCAATTTTCCATCTGTCTTACGCCATCAAGGCAAACTTCAGATACTGCCGTGCCCACGGCCATGCGGACTTGCGCGTATCGATTTTTGAGCACGAGTCTTCTTGCTTCCACGAAGTGCCTGCTGCGGCTAAGGCGCCCGTCAGGATCGTTTTTGAAAAGGTTGATTTTTAGTGACCAAACTGTCGAAGATATGACCTTCTACGCTTTTGTTGAATAGGTACCTCAGCAGACAGTCGTAATACGTGACCAATCATGCACTCACTAGTTTAGGCAGCGACGGCTTCTTCAGAACATTGACGTAAAGCTTGAAATTTTCTCTTTTCTCCGTCGATACGAAATCGACAAATGCATGCGATCCGGCCGCGACTGGCACGCATTCGTGACGTCCAACGCAAACCGTCTTCCGCTGCATGACTTCGACGCATCGGTCAACGTGGTATACCTGATAGTATCGGTGTTATACAGCGCTCACTAGCCCACGTCCTGGTATTGCCATTTATCCTTCTTGCCCGCTACGTGACGCATGCTAGCCGGTCTCGCTAACTTGTGAGAGGAAGGACTAGCGGGGACTAGTTGGGGACTCGGGAGTTGGAGGAGTTGGCCGTGAAAAAGATGAGACCCAGGGCGGATTCGAACCGTGAAAGTCGCACCTAAGAGAGAGCCGTTAGAATGCGAAGTCACTGCGCTAACCACTGCGCCACCGGGTCCACGCGTTGCCTTTGCGTTCGGGGCGTCCTTATCCCGTCGGCCGCTTCGGTTGCCTGCCGGCCGCTAGTCCTTCCTCTCACAAACTTATATCCAGGAAACCCTGTCGCTCTAACCAGCGCGCTATGCAAACGCGGACGCTATTTTCGGATTATTCATGCACGAAAACTCTTGGGCCAGATTCGGAAACAAATATCCCCTCCGTACTCGCAATGCTTATGTGTGTTTGACACACAATGTAAGCAGACACCACCTCCCCCGCCCGAAGGTCATTCCTGCAGATGACCTGCAGAAAGTGAATGATATTTTCGGATGCTTCATGCTTGAAAAGTCTTGGTTGGCATGACTTGGTAAAAAATCCCTTCCTACTCGATATATGTGTATGCTTGCTTGCACAGCGCTCGATCGCATGCAAGCAGAACCCTTGCATTCCTTGATCCCCAAGGCTCATTGAAAAGGGGAAGTTGTTTGCGGATTTAACGCGTGGAATCAGGAAGCGAATTTTGTAAATTTGAACGACCATAACTTTTTCATGCCTAACCGTTTGAACTGAAACTTACCTGTTTTTTACTTAACTTTTCAGGGGCTATCAAGTGGTACGAAGCATGATCGAGTAGCGAAAACTTTTTTTGCAACGCACAACAACCCGTGCATAAGTTTATAGGGGTTCGATTTTTGAGACTTGGTCCTATTCATAAATTTCTATGTCAGCCAGTTTATACTTGGACGGGCGTAGCGTACCGTACTCCGTACCGTATTCTACGGTACGGAGTACGGTACGGGTGCCAGGTCCAGTACGGTACGGAGTACGGCATGATTTCCAAGCTAAAAATGCACTAGTACGGCAGTACGGTACGGGGGTGTGGAGTCAGTACGGTGCGGAGTGTGGTGCGAGGGGGGGGGTCGAGTCTAAGTATAATCCAATTCTCACCTCATAACAGGAAGCATACCCAGCTTTCACCAAGATCCGTTTTCAGTACGCGGACGGCGCAAAGCTCACGGTGATCAATCGATCGGTAACCGACGCCTGCTACGGTCGCGTGTTCAGTTTTCAAAGGGCCGAATCCGCGAGCTTGTCGGCACTGACGCGCAGTCATCTGAGGAATAGTTGTGTTCAAACCATGTCCATCTCCCCCCCCCCCCCCGCGGCCGTCTGGACGTCTGGAGCTGGGCCGCATCGATGCCTTTCGACCTGGTGAACTGCGAAGTGCGACGTCTAAGCGTTCAAGGCGGCTACATTGCCTCCGCCGCGCAAGCGGTCGACCAGGGTTCCTTGGTCAGGCTCTTGTCCCTCGAAGGCGTGTCCGTGTTGAAGCTCGACTTGACGTACCCGCCGCTCGAGGCTCTCTTGCGAACAGGACCACTTTCGAGTCATCGCATCTTCGTGGAGATTCGTAAGCTGGTGCTCAAAGTATCGGTGAGTTACAAAGGTTGGCATCATGACCGTAAAAAATTCGGCAGTTTTAAAAATCGAAAAAAACTTCAATAGAGTTCAAAAAATCCCCGCCCTCCTAGAGCTGAAATCCGGAATATGCCCACTTTTGTGAAGAGCAAACCGGACATCATTTTTTAACCAACTCTGAGGCTTATAGAACCGTTTTGAAAACGGTCAATGGGGAAATCGGATATTTTTCTTTGCCGAAAAGACAAAGTGAGCCCAGTTTGCACAAAGTAAGCAGAATTTCTTCAAAAAGTTGAATTTTTGACAGATGTTTTTTTATTTATTTTTATTTTTTTAAACACGACCGTTTTTTTAGACGTGAAACAAAACAAGCCCTGTGTCAAATCGCATTTTTTCGTTTTTTGTCAAATAGACAACGGGAAAAAGAGCCCCAAGATGCAGCAATTCAGCCGCTATATACCGTAAATTCTCTAATATAAGCACACGTCTAATATAAGCACACTTCTAATATAAGCACAGTTTGACGACCTCCGCATTTATATAAGCACACTCCTAATATAAGCACACCCTATATAAGTGGTAAAAAATAAACTGCAAATGTGGTTTTTGGCGTACTGCACGGCCGTCACCTGGAACAAGCCCTTTAAGGCTAGGTTCCAAGCTCTCTACGACCAGTGGATGTCGCACGGCGTGCACGAGACTACAGCCGCTGGACACCCGAAGTCGCTCTACTCGAGCTCCCCGAGCTCGGACACCCGAGCTCTACCTCTAATGGGTTCTTGCGGCCTGGTACGGAGGAGTCACGAAGCTCAACGTGATCAACTGATTCAAAGAGTGCGGGATCGGTGCTATCGGTGGAGAAGACGACCACCGTAAACACTGTCGGAAAGAAGGCGACGGGATCCCGAACGACATTTACGAGCTGACCAAAGCTCGTGATACTGGTCACTTGAGCGACGTCGAAGTCGTTGACGACGAACCAGCGGCTTCCGGCGATAGAAATACGTATTCGGAATATGAAAGCCACATCCTGCGTGATGATATCGACTTTTAATTAATGCATGTTGCAGGGGAAGTTATGTTAACGAATTTTGTTGTTCGTTAATCCGCACCACCATTTTTATATAAGCACACTTCTAATATAAGCACACTCCTAATATAAGCACATTTTTGACCCGCACGGAGAATATAAGCACTGTGCTTATATTAGAGAATTTACGGTATGCATACACGTACACACATATTCATACATACGTGTCTACCTTCCAAGTAGTCTCTCAGTGCGCTTTATTAAAAGTACTGTAATTACAGTAAGAATTTTAAAGCTGTTTCTTATTCATCCTCGGACAAATTCTCCTTAGTGATGGATAGACAGTAGAAAGAGCGCACTATATCAAGCCGCCCATGGCAAACGTCATTTCTGTACTTTGGACCCTCGATTTCGCAACACGGATGATCTTTAATCTTTGACCTAATTACGAGTATTGCGAAATATCGGTCTTAAGTCACAATGCCCTTTCGCAACACTGCGCGCTCCTCGCCCGAATTATTGATTTTCTGCAAGCGTAGCATTCGTCCTTATTTCCGTCTGCGCTCAATATTTCATCAGTGCCTACAGTAATGAAGCGGAAAAACCACTGCTCAAAAACTCCGTGTCAAGCGTGCCCGCATCGAGGAGGAGCAGAATCGGCGAGATACACCCAAGAACACCGCCATTGTGGAAGTCAATTGCAGCGACTATCTTAGCCTGTACCGTGCGATTCACGTCGGTATGTACTACTATAAGAACGGCGGAGGCAAATGGGAACCGACAGAACGTCAAGCAAGAAGCAGCCGTTTTTCGCGTGAGGCTACGGATCTCTGGATTCTCCTCGACGGACCACTTGAGCAGACACCATGTAGCATGGAGGACGTCACGAAAGTCTACAAATTCCTCGACACGACACATCCGGAAATGTACCGGATTCTCGTATTCACCGACACGTCCGGCACGCGTCCCGTCTACAATAGCGGAAACAACGCCCGGCACAATATTTGTCTATACTACCGCGACGGACACTTCGACCTTATCAAGACTCCCCAGAAACTTTTCCGTAAGAAGCATTACTGCGTCGACTGCGAGAAGACATACGAGGATCTGAAAGATCATNAGGTGGGGGGGGGTCTAATAGAGGGGGGGGGGGTGTTTATTAGAGAAAATACGGTATGTTAGGCGGGAGGGTCAGTACGGCTGCGTACGGGGCGTAGGGTCAGTAAAGATCCAGTACCGGGACGTACTGAAAGCCGTTGAATTACGGGGGAACCCTGAACGCCGTCTGTAAAGCCAAGCCTTTTCCCGAAGACGGCACGGCAAAAATCGCAGTTTTCGGTCACGTGCCGCGAGTTGACTCGTGCTCCCCTACCTTGCCACGAAGCCCGACTGTAAAATACGGAACCAGAACACGGGAATGGCCCTGTTACCTTCACATATTGCTCTTTGAAATTGCACTGGTATGCTTAAACGACGTCTTTTCAGAGGTACGTGGAATCGACGTCATTCGATTCTCTCCCGGGCTCCTTCATGTTGGACGTGCGTAGCGAAAATTTCTCGTACGATGCGCTGCCGTTCTTCCCGTTCAGCGAACGGACGCTGCAGACCCGATTTGCGGCCGATTTGAGGCCTATCCGGGCGCCAACCATGTGCAACCGGGCCATAGGCCCGCCGGACCGGGCCGGGCCTCGATTTCGGCAGAACCAGCCGGGCCACGGGCCGGGCCTGGGGTAGGCCCGGTCCGTTTAGGCCCGGCTCAGGGCTCAAAAATTGACGCATTTTGGACAAACTTTCAATATAATTTTGGTAAACTAGTCAAAAAGTCGCTCTGACGTTGCCTGCGGCAAGCTATTTTAGGTGAAAATACTCGAACGTTGTCTTTTAAATTCATGATAAGGGGCCATATTTTAGCCTACGGAAAGTACCAAAGGGGGGACCAAGGAGTTTTTCCTGTCTAGCCTATGAAGTCAAGGCCCGCCGGGCCTTATAGGCCCGTCCCGGGCCCGGCGGCGGGCCCGGGCCGGGCCCGGGCCTCAAAATTTTGCCCGCGGGCCGGGCCGGGCTTCGACTTGAAGGCCCGTTGCACATGGTCGCCGGGCGCGGGAACGTTCAACGCGAGAATCTATCACCTGAGGAACGCTAACGGCGGTCATAACTTCAACGTCTCTATGGGACTGCTGGCACGCACATCGCCAGTTCACGCCTTTCGCATTTTCAAGGACTCCGAAAGCTGAGCATTGTTATGTCCTTGACACTTGTCGGCGACGATAAACATTTTGTTGCTTGTGAATGCGGCGGCAACTAACGTCATTCGTTGACTGAACTGGTGAACGTTCAAACATCTCGGTGGATTCGGTTGAGAAAGCTGCATAAAAAGCTGCATTCCCTTGTTGAGCATTTCCTGCTGATGCAAGTACCTAATGATTTTTGAAAAAATGTCGAGTCAAGAGAGAACTCGTCGGTACAAGCTCAAGCGACGACCGGTCGCGTCATCGGGCGTAATAACGCGTGTGTCGACGTGACTATCCTGGCAAAGCTTGCTTGATAATATATCACGTTAAACTAAGTTTGCCTGCTGAATACACTATGCAAGCAGCCGAAAATATTCGGTCGGCTGTGTGAAACGGCTGTGCTCAGCGATACTAGACAGTCAGGTCCATTCTCAGGCTAGACGCTTTTGAGCTCCGTCTTACATGTTCGTTTCCATTACTTGTTAAATCCATGCATCTAGCTTGTCTGTGGGGCTCTGTGTGTCAGGGCACTTCAACATAAGTTTTCCGACGTCGTAGAATCCAACTAATAACCCAGTTGTTTCTTTGGGACTCAAGCATGCTGTACTGCAGAGAAATGCAATCGTATGTTGTAGACTCGGCATAACACGGCACAAGTAGGTAGCCCTCAAACGTGCTTCGCTCGCTTGGAATGAAGGATCATTTAAAGCACCGATGGAAGAGCAAATAGCGCTAACAAATTCCTCGCATGTCGTGATGCTTACGGAAGCCAATGCGTGCAAAGCTTTCCTAGACAGACGGTCGAAAGAATGATGCTCGCGGACAGGACCTTTGTTCTTATCTTCGTCGTGTTAGCCGGCCTAACTCCGCTGTTGGCAGGTTGGTTTCATCAATCACTCGAGGCAATATAGCTCCGTTAAACGATAAGTGGTTTAAGTATCCTTGTGTAAATTTAAAATAGTTCGAAAATAATTAAGAACTTTTTGCGGCAAGGCCAATTGCGATCGTCTAAACTGTCCTTTTTGTAGACAGAGTGACTCAGTGGATCGACGATGTTGAGGAGATTCGTCGAAAATCCTTGGAGTATCTTGGCGGCCCGGTTTATGAAAGAATCGAGAATTTTCCTAACATTTCGGATTCTGTGCTTGACATGTACGCAAAGTTTGGCGATCTGCTTCTTGACGGTCAAATATGCACTTGCGAAAGGAAAATGAATGTAGGCTCTTCGTCTCAAAGGCCAAGTGAGATTTAATTTAGGTTATTATGCCATGCCTCATACGTGTCAACGGTGGCAGCGACGCTAGGCTAAGAGAAGAAGCTATCAAATTTCTGAGCGAACTCGGGGGAATGAAAGGCAAAACTCCGTTTATTCGCTCGCTACCGAATCCGACAAATGATAGCGAGGTTGGCTCAATCATCGAGCAGGAGGAGGTAAGTCATCAGTGATGAATCTTCATAAATTTTTTCTAAGTGAATTTTTCCCTTTTCTAAGTGAGACGTTTTCGAAAAGAGATCTACCGGGCTAGTACTTGCATCGAATGCTGACCACAAAGGTAAAAACCGGGCCTGTCTGCCTCCGTACCCCGCTGGCGAAGAAGGTTCCTTGGGATGGATGATGTTATCTCCATACAGGCCTAACCTATGCAAAATTGAGACATTGTTGATCGCGGAGAACCTTGCTAAGCTTCAGCCTGGGACTAACGAAACAGCCTGCAAGCCGAAGCCTCAGTCTAATCACATGTGCAGGCTAAATAACCATTCAGGGAGGACTGCACAGACCCCCGTCCACCGCTCGCGGACTAGGTCCTTTACAGGGATGCTGTTCTTCACGTCCAAACCCAACCTAAGCCTTAGATGAGGAGGTGTTTATCGTGCGGGTCCTTTGCTAAGCCTAATCGTATTGCGTAGGCTACGAAGCCATAACGAGAACCATTACCAAAGTTCTTGACTTCAGTCGTCATCGGCTTTACTGCGATTTCAGGCGATTTTCGAACGCACCTGGGACTACTACGGGTATTTAACGGGCGAGGTCAGCGGGGCACTAAATGCCTCAGCAAGCCTCCAGACGGACTTAGAACCACGGTGCGGCGCTGCTCCCGGCTGGGTGGCCAACACCTATAGATGGGGCACTGGCCTGGTTCCCGATCACGACAAGGCCATAAACGTACGTGACTCCGAAGTTATCGGCCTAAAGCCCCATTTCTCAGCTGGTTCTTCATGACGTGAACGGTAACTGTAAGTCATCCGACTACAGGCGGAGGCCCTACCAGACCTACGCCGACAAGCACGGCTTCGCTGGCGGAGACTCGAGCAATTGTCTACAAAACTTTGTCATCCGATACAACAATTACGACGAGAACGCGTACGAGGCATTCGTCGAGGAAATCCACAAGTACCTGTTCCAAGACGTACGTCGGTGTAAGGGCCATTGCAAAAAGAATAGTCAAAAAGTTGCTGCGTGTTTTTGGTTAAGTTGTACCCAAAAACTGGGCATTTTGTGCAGAAATAAGGAGCTCACTATAAACTAAAGCACGGGTGTAACGACAGTAGTTTCGAATTCGCATGCGCGCACCACACCTCGCGAGATGCCTTCTCGAATTGTTAACGACGACAGAAAAAAATTAAATGTATCTGGCGGCAATCACGGGATAATTCAATAAAAATGTCCTGCTTCGCATGTTCCTGCATCGCACGCTTCTGCTCAGTGGCGTAGCGAGGGTCCGATTTTACGGGGGACCAAGGGGTCTAGGGTGGTCCAAGATCTTGCCGCCGAAAAAATCCCCTTGGTACCCCCTTAGCATATTTTTTGCCGAGACCTTCGGCCGCCGCGTACGCAAGGGTCCCCCTTTGGCACTTTTCGTATCCTCCGAAATTTAGGGGGTGGCCGCCCTGCCCCCACTATCGCTACGCCACTGCTTCTGCTTCTTATGCCTGTAAATGCTCCGCATGAACCTGTCAGCATGTTTATCGACCACAACGGTAACAAGCGGATAATTTCAAAACAGTTCCATAAAATTGAATCCTGACTCCCATAGCCCTGATATGGATGCTTCCACTTGGCATGCCATTGCTACGCATGCTTCTGCTATGCGTCTGATACGCATGATTCTGCTTCGCATGCTCATAATTCGCATGCTCCTGCCTAACAAGTATATGGGTCGCATGGAGCTATTCCGCAGGTTCCGGCATTGCGGAGTTCCTGCCGCATGTTCTCCTGCTCGGTGTGTTACTGCTTCATGTGTGTCTGCCTCGCATGCTCCTGATATGCATGTGCCTCGCTCGCATGCTCGTGGCTTTCATGCTCCTCACTTATATGCTCATGCGTTGCATGCTTCTGACTAACATGTTTATCGTGACATGCTCCCTTTCCGCATGATTGTACCTGTGAGCTTCATACGTAGTCAGTTGGAACAAATAGTCATCTCATAGTTCTTGGGAGACCAATACCCGGCTAGCGTCCCTTTTGCGTTAACGCACGCGACGGGCTAGTAAGTACATAAATTGGTTAAAAAATGCATGTATTTTACGATAGCATTTCCTGTTTTTTTGGAACTTTGCAACTAGTGAGTTTTTTGTGATTACTCGATCCATAATATTAATCAGTAAATCAGCTAACAGACTAAGTGGGCGTTTGTAGGACGGTAGATCGTACTTCACTGCCTTTTAGCTGACCATATACGGCATGTGCATTTCGTTCACTGAAGTGAGCAAGGAGGAACGCGCCCGACGCAAGGAATGGCTGAAGGAAAAGCTCACGACTCTATCAAGCCATCTGCTCAAAGCCCGAGAAGTGCTCAAAGAGACGCCCCCTACCACCTCTCAAGCGACCACGAAGGCTCCTCCAGTATGGTGGTCGCCTCGACTGTTGCGGGAGGTCAGTGTCGCCTTGTGAAGTGAAGCATACCGCTTACTACATTATGATTTGAGGACGCGCCCACGTCCGCAGAAGTGCACTCCATTGTCACCAGCGTTCTGAAGAGTGACGGAAGCGATATAGACCAGTTGCCGGGCAAGGAACGCCCAAGTCGATATCGGGGCATAATCGATAGCGTTGTGACGGCGATAAAGAAGGAATATCCAAGGTAACCGGCATTTTTATACACTGCATTTAAATTACCCCCCCCCCCTCTACCTTACGGAAAGTGCCGATTTGAAGGGGGTTAGCATTAGACATGGAAACACTGATTGTCTACTGCCCGCCCTTAGACGCCGCCCGACTGCAATTTACAGGCAAAAAAACTGGGTACAAGTCACGCTCTTTACTCGAGGAGACCGTCGGAAGGCTCCATTTAAAGCATTTTGTGCATACAGCAGCGCGTTTTCAAAGTAAAATTATTGCTTGGAACTGAATGCAGGTTCGCCGAAAGTGGCAGCGTCGAAGGAGTCATGTACGTCCCTAACGGAGGTGCCAACGGCGACCTCTTCTGCGCTCTGCCCTGGCCTGATAACACAACATTTGTGGCTCATAAGGAGAACTACATGGGCGCGAGCTACTTCATCAAATGGACGGAAAATCCAACGCCTTCCGAAGTGCTCAGGTCGCGAATTGCGTTCATGAGGGAACGAAGCAGCGAGGACATCACCTGGAACACAATTTTGTACGAGAAGACAACAGTTTCCAAAGTACGCCTAATGATGTTTTAGCGAGCAACACGAGGACACTTGTGGACACGTACGATTGTCGACGAGTAGTAGCAGGCTGACGATAAACGGCACATACCTTGGCCAGACGTACAGCAAAGAATCCAGCGGTTTCACGGCGGTGCTCGCTGTCCGGTGCACGAACGAATTCGTGTGGTACGAACTTGGTTGGCGCTATTACACCGCGGCCGTGACGACCGCGAACGACTACGTTGTGTCGCGCGCCGACGGCGAGTACAGCAATAGTTGCGGCCAGCTGATCTTCTTGCCGTAGAAGCATTGCCCGTACAGCGTGATGTGCTCTCATACTAATAAACGTGGCACGGAATCCGTAACGGACGCGCGGCATGAATCATCGTCGCAACCCGCTTGAGTAATTTTCCTTTTAATCGCAAACAAGATGCCCTTTCGCGTCTCTGGCACCAGCACAAAATCGTGGCCATCATGGAAACTGGATCGTTTCTACGACCCCCCCCCCCTCCCCCCAACATATCCCTGCCCCATTAAAGGAGCATTATAGGAGTGAGCCGTACAAAAGCACGAGAAATGCTCCGGGATTGCAAAGCTTGGACGTACGGTTACCGGAATTTGCAAATTTCCACTTCCTTCCCAGGACCGCTTGGGAAATCTTACCAAGTGCCAGAGACGGAAAAATGATACTCCACTGTCGGTCCCGCTTTAATAGCCTCTCAGACTCAAATATCGAATTCGGCAGAATCGATTTTTTTGTTTACCAATTCGAGTAGCTCACTAAAATGAAAAATTGTATTCAGACGCGAGGTAGGGCGGTAGGGTCAAACCCGACGGTTACATATCACAGCGGAATAGGGCTGGGGTCCAAGGACAGCAAAATGTCCGTCACAGGTTTTCTGGGGGTTCCTTTGCCCTAAATATTCACGTATTGCTGAACTCAGTTGAGATTTAGGGTCCATGTCTACGAACATTGCCCACTGCAAACTATGCGTCCTTTTGTTCAGTACAATAACAGCAACTATCCACGCTCACTTATCTGCTAAATGAAAATGCACCAGAACGTGGACGTATAGGTCGATAATGTCGCAAAATTCTTTTATGGACCAGTGCAGAATTTTGGGTCTAGCTTGCCATTGAATACGGCCTTATTTAACGTTTACAACATCGGTGGAACGCATGGTAGCGCACAGAACGGAAGATGCGAAATGATGGCATTTCTCCGAGAGGAGGTATCAGACGCAGATTGTACAGCACCAGTAAAAAAAAGAGGTCAACGCGGATGACTTGCTGTCTATGGTAAAGTGTATAGAAGTCACAATACATTAAACGACGCCTTGTGACGTCTGCGAGCATTACAATGCGCGTTGCACAGTGACCTTTGAGAGGCGAAGGCGGACGTGATCCGTTGCAGTTGCATCGCTATTGCCTGCCGGGTTTCCTACTCTTCACACGGGGCCGTCCAGAAATTGTGTAACCATTACATCGCCCTTTTTTACAGCTCCCTCCCTCCCCCTCCACTGCGTGTAATCAATTTTTGCACTGAATTCCCCGGAGATCCGACCCCCTCCCTCCCTCCTGTAATGATTACGTAATTTCTGGACGCTCCCCAACCCTGGGCAACAGGACCATAGGGGCTGTCCAGGAATGGTGTGTACATGATCTTGCCTTTTTGGACACCCCTTCCCCCCGTTGTGTGTTTCTTGTGTATGTTGGTGAGACCCCCCCCCCTCCCCTTTGCATATGACACAACTAGGAACGGTCAAATTACTAGTTTAGTCAGCAGTTCAGTTAATAGGTCGACATTTCAAACGGTCGTCATTTGTGATATTTCATTGATATAAGTGTTCGCCGCAGGCGACACCAACGAAATCTTACGCGAATATTGACCAATACAGTGAAAATTTGCTCAGGGGAAGCCTAGCGGCGCGCTATTTTGCCCAGTGCTTATGTACACGTGTATATCCCTTGA
>JNEY01000582.1:20226-65795 GCA_020875895.1 Aphelenchus avenae | reverse complement strand
GGGGGGGGGGGGGGAATTGTCCTGAAAACGGAAAACCGTTGTGTAGGGACAACGAGTCTCAGCAATAATGCACAAAGATAAAAGAAATATTGATACTGAGATCAGGCACATCGCCTTTGTTACTGTGCCGCTTGTGACAGGCTAGGCAAAACTCAATGGCTACTACGGTCAAATGAGTATTGCTGACTAAGCATAGCTCAAATAAATATTTCCAACTGTATACCGTCCAACTGAGCATACATGAGGGTAAATGCACTTGTAACGGACGCCAATCCAATAGAGCAATGGCATGAACTAAACGACTGTACCCTCGGCGGTCATGAAAACCACCTAGCCTAGTTGAATTTCCTTGGCGTCCTGTTAACCGTTCCAATTCACTAGTGTCGGAAAAAGTCTGCGAGCACGAGGGCCGCAGTTGATCGCAGGGTCCGTTTGACGACCGAAGCCAGGCAACCAACAAAATCCGGCCATCAGCATGATTGGTCGATGCTTCTGCGGAAACCCATTAGATTTCACGCCAGTAAAACTACCTTCAAACCGTACCGTTTATAACATCTGTAATCAGCCTGTAGCGAACGAAAGGTCGATTTGGCAAAGCTGCTTTTATTTAAAAATAAGCGACACATGAATTGTTGATATTATGGAAATTTTTGGATAACCGGCGGAAGCTTTGATTATCTTGGTTTACGGATCTGAATGTCTTCTCAGCCGCAGCGCGTGCACCTGCACACGTTGTTGTAGCAGGCGGCGCCGCACGTGCACCGCCGGGCGCCAGGCCATCCAGCGCAGAGGAAGTCGCCGGTGTAGCGGTTGCAAACCCAGCGCTTGTGGCGCACGGCTCGCCCTATCGCGGCCACGACGCCGACATCGGCAGCTCGATCGCCGTCGTCGAACTCGCTGGAGTCGCTGAGTGCAAGGGCCACGATGACCGAGAAGAGCAGTCCGATCAGAACGAGTGTTTTCATTCTGAAAATATTTGTGAGGTAATGAATTACCTAGATACATAGCTATAAAACGAGCTACGCATTCGCATCGTAGATTCCCGTAGGCATGAGTGCGGTCTACAGCAGTCACCGCATTCCCCCTAACAGTGCCCTCTGGAAACTATGTTTCTAATACAGCTTTTTTCGATTTTCCAAAAACAGATTCATCCGAACGGTTCTTCGTAGTCAAAAACAGTTTGACCGTGACGAAATATGGTATAGCAAACATTCTTGCTCAAGCCAAGGCCTTACCGTCCGAAAACGTTGGAGCTGCAAGCGTTGTATTAAGGGTTTGAAAGTGAAGAGCGGGTAGAGCTGCCGGGCTTATATACAAGAGGCGTTGAGCCCGAAGCGATGATAGCGTCCCACATCAAACAAACAGGGTGATGACTCAGTTTATTATGTCTAGTTCTTGCTTAGTCGCACTATCGGGTAAGTTACTTGTCGACGACTTGGAAGATGAAGATGATTAAGCCGTGGGTAACGGGCCTGATATTTGAAGTGACCCATTAACGTGAGTTGTTGCAATTCGCTGTTTGTTCATTGATTTGCTCAGACAGCAACTGTCGAGTAATGAGGGCCCTTAATTTTCCATTCAGAGCTTGTGGGCGTGGTGTGCAGCGTATGAAAATTTATGGTTTCCTGCATCATATTGCCCGAAGCAGGAAGGCTCGAAATTCCCAGAACGGGGCTCATTTTGTTCCCCCACCGCTGTGGGACTCTGAACTCTGTTGCTCATGGCTGACGAACGCTTTTATCAAAGCAGAGAAAGCGTATGAAAGGCGTTCCCAAGCAAATGAAATATACGTGTCTTATTCTTTATCGTGGTGCATCAGATCGTCCCAAGTATCCAGCAGAAGCATTCGCATGGTCGCGACATATATGGTCCAGCAATTTCCGAATTTCGACAAAACTGAGCCGCTCCTCGGGGTATTCACTATGGCAGTTCTTCATTATAGCAAAGCTAAAGTAGTCGATTATATGTCGAAGGTCTAACGCTGGGATCACATTTCGTGCGGACAAGAATCGGGCTTCTGTAGGCGGTTTCCTTTTTCGAGAAACCTCGTTAATCCCATCACGTCGCACGGAAGTGTTCCCATCACGTCGCACGGAAGTGTTCCCATCACGTCGCACGGAAGTGCAGGATCTTCCTTTATGTACGGAACTGCACCATAAGTAAAGACTTCGTACAGCAGCACGCCGAAGGACCACCTAGAAATCGTGCCTTTACCAAATGTCGGAATGCCTTACACGTCCGTGGCAGTCGTGAACTGCCTGTGTTTGAGCGATTCTAGTGCAAGCCATCTAATCGGCAGACGGCTCTCGGTTTGCATAATGTACACTTCGTCGTCCGTGTAACGACAGAGCCCGAAATCGGAGATTTTGGCTGTTAGATTTTCGGTCAGGAGGATGTTGCGAGCAGCCAGGTCACGATGCACATATCGCTTGGACGAAACAAAGACCTACAAATTGGTTGGTGTACCCTTCGTCGGATAAAATGCTCCAAGGGCGATATGCTACCAGGAGTCAAGCGGTTGGCTCCTGGAAATTGAGTTCTGGCAAACCGGTCCCCACAAATCCACATAAAGAGCCAGAACAAACCGCTAAATCATCGCAATTTTATCTTTTAACGTTCCTAAGCCTAGGGTTAAGCGCATACAGCCGCTAACAGGTTACTAAACCGGCGAAACAGTATAAATTGGCGTCCCAAAGCATAAGGAAAAGCCTCAGCTTCTATGGAGGCGTATTGACATTACCTACTTGGTAAGCAGGTGTCACACTAATCAGTGCTACTGAACAATCTAGCATCTTTTCTCGGACCCAGTTTGCGGGACCCATTCACCTAAATAAGTATAGTTCTCTAAAATCCTCCCCGGCCTTAAACACTTAACGTCTCCTAGCCGTCTGACCCCACTTGATAGCTCAGTTTCCTGTCACTTGCCATGCCGTCGGATATCTGCCAGCATATGCGCAAGAAGAGATCAATGTCCTCGCTAATGTTGGTGATGTACTTTCGCTTCTAAAAATGATATGGCCGGAACTGGCACGAATGGTCGTGCGGACATGGCCAGGGGCTTGATGAAAAAAGAGCATTTCAGAATGCGCGCGGTGTGAACGCAGAGCCCAGCATCCAAGCGCACCCCAGCGCGAAGGAATTGCGGATTGGGCTCTCATGCACCGAGGTTCAACGACCCTGAGAGGGGGCGGGGGGGGGGGGGTAAGGGTGAGGGAGACTTGTTTACGTCAAGGAAACTCAGGGGTCGCAAAATCAGCACGGTCGCAACAGAAAGCGTTTTTAGCACATACCGAAAACGAGGGAAGTCTACTGCGGCCAGATTTGTTTGTCAGGTAGTCCAACAAACATCCTGTAGAACAGTACTCCAAGACTAAGGATGTCGGATCAGCCGTGTAGCCGAAAAGTTTTACGATATGGGCGTGAGGACCCATTTTTATCATCAAATGCAGCTCTCGGCATAGGTCGGCTCTAAACAAACCGTTTTGCAACTTGTCTCGATTTGTGACCAACTTCTCTCTGTCAGTACTGGTATGCGGAATTTTCATAACGACATCGAGTCCTTCAACGGAATCGCCGAAACCTGCTACCGAGTGCCACAGACGGTTGGGAACTTCCTCAGTAGGAGGCCGTAGCTTCGCGAGACACGCCTTTGCAAATGCGCCGCTTCCTACATTCGTTCGAGTGCGAATGATATCATCGTTGCTAATGAACCAATCAGCGCTTAATCTAGAAGGCGGCAGAATGGTCGAATCGGGTTTCGCATTATCCTGGTTCCCCACGGCCTCACAGTCTAGGGCGACGCTGCTGCATGCGTGCTCGCTTGAAGTTGCTACGAGTGGGGTTCTGTGAAGACCCGCTTAATGTTGCAGGATGCTGTAGCGTACCTCTGCTCGTCATCCAGCGGGACACACCCTGTGCTAATCACGGACGATTCGTCTGCGAGGTTGACCCGAGATGCGCTGGACAGCGCAGTGGCGTCAACTTGAGTTCTTTCAAGACTGATTCCTGGAAATTCGTTTCGACTGTGACGTCTCAAGCGGACCAAGAAGGCGATGGATGTTAGCAAAATTAGTGCCAAAATCACAGGAACGACCACGACGGAATTCGGTAAACGATCTGAAAAGAGCTACGTTATGACTGATCGTTTGTTACGGCGGGTTGGTCATCGACTTCTGTTCACCTGGCATCAATGGTGGTGGAGACGTTGGTTGATTGCCGTTGTAGGAGTCACTGTTAACTGTGCCACCGCACGGCGCTCGCGTTCTACCGAACCGCTTCAGGAAAGGAAACTGCCAAGGACCAAATGGCACGAAGTCGTTCATGCTCTAAGTGCATTTTACAGAGTTGTGATATGTGCCTGTCACTATTTTCTGTACGGCTCGTCACTACATGCTAAAGCACCGCTCTCATGGGCTTGGCAGGACCAAAATTTAAACTATTGCGTGGCTCTATAGCGCACGAAACCGGTCCTCCTCACTGGAGGCAAGTTCTTAACACACGGGAAAATTGTAGAGTTACCTTTAATCCGTCATAATTAGAATACCACAGCGCCACGCCGTCGACTGGCGGCTTCCAGTCGGTGCCAACAATGTCCGTCCATTCGCTTATGGTAGTCTTGATACCCACGAACCACTTGCGTCCAATTCTCCATCGATCCAGCGTGCGCAGGAAGTCGGTAATGAATTGCTGATTTCTACTTTTGGTTTTTGCCCACTTTGCCCTCTTCTCGACAGTAAGGTAGAGTCGAGATACTGTTCGCTTAAATTCGATGTCGGTTCGGTCTAATAATGCACCAAGCTGAGCTTCAGGAATACCACAGCTTTCGTTCAAACACGGACTTATTAGTCCATAGACATCTGTAAAATGCGTTCAGATGACATACTGCCAGAAAAAAGCGAGAGTTCTTACATAATTGAGCCAGATAAGCGTTTTTCATATTCTCGATGTCCACTTCCTTTGTCCCTCCTGTGTTGAGCCAGATCTCGCCGACGTAAAACTTGTAGCCGTGTCCATGCATGCACTCCATAAACGTGGCGTTAAGTTCCTCACTCAGTCCCTCAGTGTCGAAACCCATAGAATATTCGCCTTTAGTGATAGCATTGCATGCGTAGAAGACAGCGACAGCGCAGTTCCACGCAAGTCGCATTCTGAAAAATGTACCAACATGACTGACCTCGCAGCGGTAAGAAACAAAGCTTAACCTTCCAGTTCCTCTGCCTTTGGCCTAAGGCACGAAGTTCGTCAAATGGGAAAACAATAAGTACTGGACGCCCTTATCAGGGAGGTATGCTGCGCTAATCAACCTTCGGTCGCTTGGAGGACCTGCGGGTGAAAACAAAAGTCCATGAAAGCGAGAAAACAAGCTAAGATAGACCAGTTTCGTTATTGTTTCATTGATACCCTGCATTGCTAATGTTTTACTTGTCGATAGATTCAAGCCTCCAGAAGAGGGAAGGCTGCTATTGCACAAGTTACCTATAGCAACAAGTCGGTCGCAGTAGCAATATTTGCTGAGTACTCCGGCTCATTGTGTGGCTTAATAACGCTGTATCAGGCGAAGGCATGGAGTCGCATAGTGTTTTTAAACTTTAGCGATTCCACGAAGGGTAGTGAGAGTGCGCTGACGGCGGACGCTGCTTGACTCGATGGAGGCTTCTTCGGGCACCGACCACATCTCGGTAGCTGGGCACGAAGAACACCGTCGTGAGCGGATTGACGATGGTGATCGCGTATCGTGTACATCATCAGGAACACCTGCTCGGGGCCTATGTTGTAGCCGGTACACGCCGCGACGACGAAGAACAGATTGGGCACGGAGCACAGCGCGCGGAGTGATCGCCTAAATTCCTCGTAAGCTTGATGTGCGGGCAGTTATGCAACGGCACCTGACAGAAGATGAATTGCTCACTAGAATCGAATGATTGGTCGTGAGAGTAGAATTATTGATGGTCATGTGAACATGGTACCGAAACACGGTCAGGAAGGCTGGCAGCTGTTGTGGTAACTACGTTTGTGGTAACAGGACTTTTGGCAACAAGAAAATGCACTTTTGGGAACAAACTTAAATACCGTATTTTCCCTCGCCCATGCTGTACCCCGTACCTGTGAATAACGGGTGCGGGTATAGGCCATGCTAGGGGTACGGGCTCGGAATACTAACGTGAACGAAGGAAGGAATGAGGTTTGCACAACATTTTACTTCAAACTCGTCTGTGGTGCACAATGATTGCGTGGAACATACTGGCGATCTCTAGGATCTCCGACGTATCATGGTTGTGAACAGTTGGAGCGCTTTTCGAGTACAAGAAAAAGCTTCAAAAGGTAGCTACGCTTGTCTCGAGCAGCGACGAATGTCCAAACGCGAAAGTTCGCCTCTTCTTCGGATCCTCACGACGCAGGGGTACCTCTTTGAGGACGTCGACGAGCAATCAACCGTAAAAGATGACAAATTTTTTTGACAACAGACTAATAGAACGATTTTATGGGCCTAATGTAAAATAAGGATACAATACACCGTTACGGTACGGATACGGATAGTGCACGGCCCGTGCACGGATGTCAAGGTGGTCCCAATGCCTCCGTGCCGTGTCCGTGCCGTGCACGGCACGGACACGGACTCCGTGTGCATTGGGACCGTAGTGTAAGTCGGTCACCCAGCAATGCTTGCCGACTCTCCGACGCATTACGTGATTTATTCTTGAATTAGCAGGCATGGAGTCTCATAGCGATCTTTCAAACTTTAGCCTACCACAAACCTCATATTCCCGAATTTTCGTGGCATCTCGAAGGCGTGCTCAAAAGTGTTTTATACGTACTATAGGCATGACGAAAAAAACACAATAACGATCTGTTCAGTTCGAACAAGTCAACGTCACGTACGGGCAAATTCAACAAGGCAAGGGGCAGCAAAATAACAATAACAGACGCGAATGTAGCAGACTCAACAAGGACAAAGTGCAGAGTAATGCTCACTTGAAGGGGATAATGTACAAACAGGAACGGTAGAGGCAAGAACGACGCGGCTACAGGCACAGAGCTGGCCACAGCCGCCGCCTAGAGAAGCCCGTAGAAGTTGAGGTAGAACTGCCGGGACCACGCGTCGTGGTCGTCGGTCGCGTTGCTCGCCGAGTTCATCGCGCCGTAGGCCTCCTCGACCCACTGGTAGGACCGCGAGATGCGCTTCGTCGCGACGGTCTCCGCCCGCTTCGTCTTGTACCAGCCGTCCTCGGCGAGCTTCGCGTTCACCGCCATCGACGCGTAGGTGCGCTGGAAGACGCGCGCACAGTACTGGCACCAGTAGCTCACGATCACCAGCGTGTTTGCGTACCTGTAAAAGCGCAAGCTTAAAAAACCGGTTTACCTATTTGAAGATGGCATATGTGCGGTGCATTCCCCGCAGATCCAAGGCCGTTCTCTCGGAAACACTCTACAACTCTTCGCTTATGGAAAGCTTTATAACATTCGAAGATTCCGACGAGGGCATGAGTGGGGGTCCGGTTCTGAAAGGCGGGATACCAAAAACCGCTCATTCTGCTGTAGCTCGAGTTCCTTAGTGTCTCGGTTTCCCCCTATTTGGCCCGCACACAGCCTGAAGCAATCTCGTTGACAGTGAACCACAACGTTATACACGGCTATAGACAGGAAGACAGGGGCGTGGACTAACAAGTAGAATTGCCTGTGCTCTAACGTAGAGCACTTCAAGTGAGTGCTCTACGTCACGGACGCGGGCCGGTGAATCATCCCGTCTAACGGTAGTACCTAAAGGTCGCCACCCGTACATGCGGTACGGTCGTACTATTGGTACGGAGTACGATACGGATGGTGTCGGCTAGGCTCGGTACGGCTCCAGTTTTAAGTGTGCTCACCTCTTTTTCTTCTTGCGCTTCATGACGACCAGTTGCGCCTCAGTGGCTAGGCAGAAGTTCGGGTCGCACTTGCAGCGCACGCTCGCAACCCACTTCTTCGAGTTGTGTTTCGAACTCTCGGACGCGCCCATTTCGGCTATACCTGAAAAGCAGTGGAAGTGGATTGCACCGGCGCATATCACACGAGAGCGGCGCGATTAATGAATGCGTTTGACCGTTTGAGTATACAAACTGACGACAAACACACATTTTTGGTTCAGGAGCTGCTAAGAAGGGATTTGTTTGGACGTCAATTGTTCGCTCCATTAAGTGCACCATACTCGGACTAGAATGTGAGAAATCTGCGGACCCTAGAGGTTAAAGATCGACAACCGGCACCCGTACCGCATAGACGCGGTCCGTACCGTACTAACCCCACCGGTACCATACCACGTACCGTACAGTACGTTACGGTAAGGCAGTACTGGCCGTCATAATGCACGGTACGGTACTAGTACGGGCCGTACTAATGCAAAATACCGAGAAAGTGGAGCGGTACCATGCTCCGTACTGGGCCGACTCTGCCCGTACTTTAAGTCGTACTGTTCTAACCCACCCGTACCGTAATGTGTACCGACGGTACGGTGCGACCGTACTATCGGCCTGCCTGCCCGGTTTCCCACGGTTGTCAGGTTCCCTGCGGAGGAACCGGTAGGGTTGCCGACCTACCGACCGAAGGGAGGTGTTTTAAAAGTGTGTTTTGACACTCTCTGTAAAAACAAGCAAGCCTACTGCATTGAGGCCCAACGCTGCAAGTCACGTCCATAACGTGACGAAGGACTATTGGGATAGCGTAGCATAGCGCTAGCGAGAAAAACGGAAAAGACTGGGGGGACTTGCGAAGCAGCTGATCCGTTCCATGCGCCAGCGAACGTTTCCGAGCTGTTATGAGGCATATCCACCGCAATAAAAACATTTTAAAGCGCTCAGCCCACGCGAAGTGCGAATTAAAGTGCTCGCGGAATCACGCATGTGCTCCAGGCGTTTAGCGTATGTAAGGCTACAGACTACAGACGTTCTTGAACCGTGCGACCAAAAAGTCGGTCGTTTATAGCAGTTTTCACGCCTCAGACAGAGCACCCCAAGTTGCCGAAAAGACATAAATTAACAAAAAAAAGAAAGTACAAAATATTCTTTATAATTCCAGGTCGACACCCGAAGCTACCGAAGGAAAATGACTTTGTAAAAAAAACAAAAAATACTTCGTACTAATTTTAGGTCATATGCATTTTCTGGCCAAAAACATGTCTTAATTGCACTTAGCCCGCCGTTTGGACGCTAAATACAGGGACGAATCGTAAATACAGGAGTGACATCCATAAGAATCAGCAACACCAGCTAAGTAAGCAGGCGGCCCGCGTTTCGCAAGGCGTAAACAACCGGAAAAGCGTTCGTCATACGCACACACGACGCGACGTTCAGTCGCCCTTTGGGCGCAGCCAAAGCAGCGACGGACACGCGCATACCTTCCTACTCGGACCCGCGAATGCCACGCGCGCATTTCAGGGACGGACGGATCGAGTGGGTGCGACAAGCAAGAGCCCACCGATCGCCGTGCTTGCGTCGCCGCTATCACCTCCTCTTCCGACACCCGGCCCATGGTGCGGAGAGCTGTGAGTCACCCCCAGAGGAGAGGAGATGGCGGCGAACACGTGCAGGTGGCGAATGGACGCACTAGAATGCAAATGCGACAAACAGACAAAGTGGTGACACACACCGAGCTGGTATTGCATGAAAATGGCAAAACTGTCTTTTGGGAAGCATCCGGGTGCAGAGTTTCATTTCCGTCACATGAAGATCGCGACCGAAAACCTGAAATTTTCCTTGGGTGCCGAGCCCTATCCTGTATGTCCTATAGTGGGAAACATCCTGGAAGTCCTACCGGGAAACTTTCAATCCGATCTTCCACTGTATCCTGCATGGGTACCACTGAGGAGCCTAACTCTACTTGTCCCACCAGGAAGGCATCCTGAACTTCGGGTACTGTTGTGATCTTACCTGAAAGTCCTTTCTGGGCATTATTCCAGGGGGTTCTATGATGTCCTGCTTGGAAGTTCAGCTGGAAGCAGTGTTTTTCCAGTTCCACCTTTTTGGTTCAGTTCCAGTTCCCGTATGCCCGAAATTCGCCAGTTCCAGTTCCACTTCAGCAGGATAAAGTTCCCAGAAAAGTTTCCAACCAGTTCCAGTTCCAAATAAAACGGCTGAAATGCGGCAGATTAATGGTTATGATTGCAATGCAAACAGAGATGAGAGAAATGCCCGCCGATAGGCGACGCCGGAGTAAATTATTTAATATACACGTTAATTCCCTTACTAAAATTTCAATGGTATCGCCTGCGGCGGGCCTTCTTACGTCCCGTCAAAAAGTTGCCGTTAATGTCTAGTCAGTCATAAGGGGACCGTTTCAAACAGGTGGCCATTTTCTAAAACGCCTAGCCTTTCCTAAACCTTTAAGCAAAGGCAAAGAGTAGGCGGCGGGTCGAGAATGCCCGAGCGGGGGCGTCTGGCGGTAGGCCATTGGCTGGATACACCAAGTCGCGCTCCTTGGACAGCCCAGGATTCACTGTTAACACTTCATGCGCGAGCGGTTCACCGATGCAGCAGTATAACACTTGGAAAAATGAAGCAGGTCGTCCCTTACGAAGAGCAAAAATTTTGCTTAGTCCCTCTTTGGATTTCAAAAAAGTGGTACTGCAAGTGAACTGAACCCTGCATTCCAGTTCCCCTAGAGCCAATTTTGACCAGTTCCGGTTCCAATTCCACTCAAGTGAACTGAAAGATTAACCAGTTCCAGTTCCGGAACTGGAACTGCAACAACACTGTCCACACATAAACCTTGTAATGCAAGAGAGTGTGACAAGAATTGCAGCAAAACCGGATTAAACATTCACATTAACGGGTAGCAAGAGTTAAACAATTTGTCGTTGTGGTAAGGCGCTACTCAGTTGAAAGAAGGCATTGGATAGGCGGTAGAAGAAAGATACGACAGGTAGTCGCTCGATTATCGGAAGAAGGGAGGTAAATTTCGGTCGGACGTCGGACGATTAGCCCTGGCGGCCGTCGTCGTGCTTCACGAAGCGCTGTAGGTTGACGAAGTTCCGTCAGGAAGCGGCGATGCCATTATGAGGCTTTGTACGGGCGTGTAAGATTCAGTTTGGATGACAGAATTGCTTGTTGGCGATTTCTTAGAAACCTAGAAACTGCCTTTATTTGAAGCCATCAGTCTTTCAGACAAAGATAAGAATGAATGATTCTAGGAATACTCGTCGCAAAACACGTTGTTCATGCAAGCGAAATGCACCGTCGTCCTCGACTGAGCGTCTACGCTTCGTGATCAGTTGATCACCTACGGATCGGCCTATAATCGTTGTGTTGTTTTCGGGAAAGTGACCAACGACGTCAGAAAAGTCGATATAAATTAGCTATTGCTCCGGCACTTTCAGATTACTGCCCAAATGCTTACGTCGCCTGCTTTTTTCGCACAATTCACGTTTCACTCGGCTAAATTCAGTCGTCATCTGAAGGGCGCGGCTCGAGCGGAACTTGCCCACGAGTTCCTGGCGTTCCGTTGCCTGGATGTCATCAGCTGAGACCTCGCTAACCAATTTGGTGCAGTCACTTAGCAGACCCAATCCGTAAACAAATATTCACTTTTGGATGTGCGGAAGACGTGGCAGAACTAAAAATGCGTATGCTGGAAGTTACGCGTTAGTGGTCAGCCGCGAAATACAGACCTTTACGTCGATTCTAGCCTCTAGTTCACCGTTGTTTCCCCACATCCCTAGTTTACTAAGAACTTTGGTCCACCATACTATCAAGTACAGTGGCATATTTCAGGTGCGGCTCGACCAATACGGCCCGCAATGTCCTCCGTACCGGGCGAAGTTCTTCGGGACGTCCTGCAACCGCTGGACCGATGGACACTCGACGGCGTCCAGTTCACAAACCGCCGCTTCCTGCAAGTGATCCTGGTGCACATGTCGGACGTCTGTCTGCGACAGGTCATCACTGCGGGCTTCCAGGCACCGGACGAGTACGAGCGTCCCAAAAAGAGCTCGTACACAATTCGCATCGACGGTCGGCCGGAGGTTTCATATGCCCACCACGACACGTCACGTCTCTTCTTCGAATTCGTGCGAGCATTGCGGAGCTCTCGCGTCGCCCACTTGGACCTCAACCGTAAGCAGCAAATTCTAAGGTTGCGCGAAAGTCGTCTCGACAATGTGCATGCTTAGCAGTGACGCAGTATTCGTGCAGACCTTTCAGAGCATGCTTGAACAATTAAATCCAGTCCACAAGTGTTCTTTTGAGGGACAGAAAAACCCAAAATTCGGAAAGGTTTGAATCCCTGGGCTTGAAAGAACTCGAAGGGCTAACTGAATCATGTGCCGAGCTCTGAACGGTGAACTATCTGAGGGCTTCAACACAACGGCGAATCTCACCTCCAATGGGTGCAACGAATGAACTTGATCGGGGTCATAAAATGTTTCGCCACTGTAAATCCTGAATTGCAGTTTGGAGTATACATGAAAGAACATGTTTTTTCTTTTCACTGGCATTGTGTTACAGCTAGAACTAAACTCGCTTTTAGGCGTCTTCACGCCGGCGCTTGTGGGACACGTCCTAGAAATGCCGATCAGTGTGCGCAAGCTCGACCTCGGTGCGGGCAGCTGCGCTGGACTGACGCCCGCTCAATTCCACGACCTCGTCCTGCACTTGTCGCCGGATTTCTTGCTTCTGGGATGCCACCTTCGTGCGGGCCACGTTACCGACGGACTCCTCCGAGCGCTGAGCAACAACCGCGTGCGGGGCATAACGCTGCTGAATAACGCGCCAGTGGACGGTGGCAGTTTCGGCGTGACGGACGACGCCGTCGTCGACTTCTGCGTGCAACCGAACGACTGCGACGCCGAAGGCAGACAGCTGGTGTTGTACAACGGCAGTTTCACGAAGGACCTTTTCAAGCGTTTGGTTGAGGTAAGCCGAAAAACTTACTTTAGGCTGAGATGTGGAAAGGCGGTGGTATGGTCGGGGAATATTCCGTGGCAGTCAGCATATGTTAACATGATCCACTTAGGCAATCGCGGTGTCGACGCACACGCAGCCGCTACACATCACGGTGTCCCCGGTGCCCTTCCAGGACGAGGACCTTCGCGACTTCGCGCAGCATCTCTCGGACCGCTATCGTGACCCGCTGTTGCGCGTCTACGACTTTCCCGACGAGCAGCGCGGAGTGGACGATCCAATGCACCTGCAAATTGTACTGCGCCAAAACAACCGGCTCGACTTGATCCTTGATCAGCCCCCGAACCGCTTCTTTTACCCTTAGGATGAATAGATTTCCATGTTAAGTGTCCTTGCCTGTTCGCCTGTTGAACAATCCTGCAAATAAAACGACAATCTGAAATCAATTGTGTGCGTTGATTTCGCGACTGCCGGCACACGATTGCGGTAGCGTTCGTTCGTGAACTGAAAGACTAACTAGTTCCGGAACTGGAACTGCAACAACACTGGCTGGAAGTCTTACCTAGAAGTCATTCCTGGAATTCAACCCGGTACTACTGGGGCCTTACTTGGGAGTCCTTTCTGGGCATTATCCCACGATTCCTTAATCAGCATGTCGTAAATGGAAGCGCATCTGGAAGTCCTATCTGGACATCACCTCTAGCTTCCTGGGAGTTCTACTTAGAAACCCTGGAATCTTCGGAAGTAATTGCTTCACTTCTGATCTCGAGCAGTCAGTTTATGTGCATATTGTCTAAGATTCGCTCTCTATTGCAGTCGTACACGTAAAGGTGAGAAGAAACGCGGGGTGAGTATGTAGGACCGGCCAGCTCGCACGGCAATATGAGACATACAGATAGACAACATCCGAAAGACAGACCACGTCGAAAACACACAATGGAAGAGCCCAGGAATCGGAGGAGTGGACAAGCGTAAAGCGGGGTCCACGCCAGAGGAGTCGGAACAGAAAGACTCAACAGGTACTGAAGGAGGAGGAGTGGTGAGCAATGAGGAGTAACACAGGACGAGGAGGAGAAAGGAGCAGCAATGATACTTACAGTAACAAAGCTCGTACATATGCATAGGTAAACGTATACTGAAACCAACGGGTGCAGTAAACGAACTAGGAGAAGGAGCTACCAGCCACAAAACCCGTAGGAGCAGCAACACTCATCGCATACATCGAGGAGGAAAAGTGTTTCGATACGTACATACAGCGAAGACTAGGCCGGCTAAGAAATACAACAAGGACTGGAACACGTGGATCACTAGTTCACTTTGACTTTCTGCGCGGACCCGTACTTCCTGGGACCCGATGGTACGGAGAGGCTCGATCCGCAATGCCTGGTACTGCCTTCTCTGTTCCCTGTGCTCCCGGTGGACTGATTGGAGACCTTCCTCCTGGGCGCTGCCACCACTTGCCACGTTGGGCTGTCGGGCTTCGGCGTAATGGGCGTCATTTCAGAGCGCGACCTCTCAGGTGTCGATGGGACCGAGAGCCGTAGTGGTTGCGACGCAGGTCTAAAATGAATGCGTTAAGCAAGTCGCTAGCCGAAAAGACATTTACTGTCAGAATTGCTTTCGGGTCTCTCACCTTGATGACGTCGGAGAATCGCTCCTCATCGCGCTCGACACCGACGGCTGGTTTGGCGCCACAGGCGTGGGCATATTATCTGCAGTGCTGTACGACACTGTCAACGCGTTCTCCATTTCAGAAGTTTCACTTGGAGTGGGTGTTGGCACTGCTGCTAGCGAAGAGGACGTCTCCATGGCGGAGTCCCATGGCTCGGAGGAGGTGGCTTCTACAAAGGGCGACTTCTTCTTCCTCCTGCGCCGATTCCTCGGGTCCTTCGGGTTGCCGTGGGATAGACCTAAATGTGGAAATTGTCATTAAAAAGAGTAAACATAGGTAGGTTGTGCAGGTGGCTGTAAAACGCGCACCTGCTTGGTTCTTTGCGACGTTCGCTTGCGCAATCCGAGATACTTCTTCCTGAACCAGTTGTCGAACGGCGTCTGGCGTCGTCGGGTTGCGCTCGAGCTTGCGTGCGCAGAACTGCACGAGCAAGATCAGCACGACGGTCGTTATTTGCACTCCGACCGCTGTGTAGATGACTTGATCCGTCTAAATTAATTGGGTGCGATGGTTTAGCTTCATGACTTAGGTGCCAGATGTTTGCTGGAAGACAAGCATTTTGCAAGCAGGACAAATCATTCTTTGCTTGCTCTTTTTGGTTTTTGCTTCTTGCTCCTACTGCTCTCATTGCATGCAAAGGAAACTTCCGATACTAAAACTAACCGTCCACAATGCATCTTCCGAGTACAGCAGCGGCTGCTCCTGCGGCGGTTCCGTGCATCGCTCCTCCGGCTTCGGCTTCGGAATGCTGAGTGCGTTGAGGAGGAACGGCGGTACGTACTGGCTGACCGGCGGAATAGTCAGCATGCGCTTCGAAAGCTCGTTCACTTCCCGTCTGAGGTTGCGAATCTGTAAGAGGTAACTTGAAGATATTCGGAAATGGAATGTACGCACCTCATGACTGAATTTTCTGACCGCCTCATCTGCAACGTGCACTGCCAGCTCCTCCGCGGCCTTGATCGTACGCTCCTGTTGCTTCTGTAGCTCCTCCGCATGCGCCACGTATCGACGGCTCAGCTCCGAGAGATACCTGTGCAGGGAAATATACGTAGCAAAGCTAAAAAAGAAAGTGCCTACTCGCTGCTCAAAGACATGTTGAGTTCCAGAGCAGAGAGGCGCTTGTTGAGCTTGAGAAAGACGGATTCCTTGTGGTTGGTACTCGTTCCGGGAATTGGCACATCGTTACCTAAATCGGCTTCAGTTCCATTATCTCTTCGAACACCCGTAATTACCGTTCGTTGCTGCTATTTTTAGGTTTGTCTCCGGAACCACCACCGGCGGCTGCTGCGGTGGCACGACGGGCGCAGTGAGCACTTCCTTTACGCTCGGTGGCACGGTGGGTGGCGGCGATTGCACGGCATGTGGCGCCTCCTTGGTCACCGGTACGTCATGACCTGGCGGCAGAGCGCGGCAACATTTGCGCCGTGTCACTTTGCGCATGAACTTCTCTTGCGCAGGTGTCCTGCCTTTCTTCTCCGCCTTGGCGGACCGCTTCGGTGGTGACGATGGTGGTCGTGACACAGGCATGGCAGCCTTCTTCGCAAACACTGCGCAGAACATATTCGTCATGCGCGTGTAGTTGCGCNTGCATTTCAGTTGCAAACTACTCGCACAATATGACAACGGAAGCTTCGCATACCTGCACTGTCTCGCATAGTTCCACGATCAGAAACTTGTTCTGTGCCCGTTCGCAGGGGTTCCGCATGTAGTCGTCACGTTCCTTGTCGTTCAGAACCGCTCCTTTGTTCTCGGCTTCTGCGTTCGCATAGAGCACTTTCGCGCCGCACTCCTTCGACGCGTAGTTGCGCTTAGCAGCAATCGGATCGGGCGCTGCTTGCTTCTCGGAACCGGCGGAAGCTTGCTTCGGCGTGTCGCTCGGAGCGGAGGCGGTTGCCTGGCCGTTCAGTTTCGTTTCCGCATCGGCGGTGTTTTGCTAAAAACACAATGTATCCATGTTGCGCATAAATTGAGCAAACCTGTAAAACTTTCCGCTGCTTCTCTTGTAGCTTCTCCTTCGTCCACTCGTCGAAGGTAGCAATCGGAGGCGGCGTTACTTCCTGCGGCCTCTCCTCATCTAGCCTAAAAGAATGCTTGCCGGGCTTCGTGAGTTAAATCCGCAAATGCGAACCTCAAACCGTCCGCTGCTTCGACGACGTCCTCCTGATAGTCTTCTTCGTAGTCGTACTCCACCAGTTTGCTGGTGTTCGCGTCGTCTGTTTGCGTCTGTGAGTCGCATTTCTGCTTAGCGGAGTCGTTGTTGGTGGAGCACGTTCCGGCGGCACCGGCGTCCAGTAGCACGGGTGGCCGAAGGCAGTCCGTCGATTCCGTTCCCGCTTCTGGCAACGAGTGTCCCATGCATTTGGCTGGGTCATATCTAAAAACGTAAGTTTGTTGTTATCCTTAGCTATGAAGTTCCAGACATTCTCAAACAGTCTTTGCAACTTTTTCTCATTCGTTCCACACCACATGTGAAATCACATGCGTCCCTCTACTCGTTTCAGTTCGGGAAATGATTAATTGCCTGCAGAGCAGACGGGACAGTATGGCGGCTATCAGCCGGATTTGTAGGAGTCAGTCCGTGGAGTCAGCAAAAATGCAAAATGTGATTTGGGTACTGCAACTTTCCAGTGTTGTTGCGTTTGCGAATGAGTGCGTCTAATGTGCAGCCGGTTAGCATCTTCTAAGACGGATGACAGCACCGATTCTACGATACTCACATTCCGCTCTAGTTTTTGCTATAGCTCATACACTCCTTCCTCACTCACCTACAGTACCCGTATCCGACTAGAAGCGTTGAGATGAGCGTGAAGCTCACGAGGAGCAACAGTTCGGCGGTTATGAGCTTAGGCAGCGTGGCGTATAGAGCCTGGAGTACAAGTACTCCCATTCAACGAATGGAGAAAATTGTTTCCAATCGCGATGTTCCTTGACTAAAGATAAGGGATAACTTGCACTAAAGCGGAAACGAACGCGCAAAACAACTAAACAAATTCCGCAACGATTTGCCGACGATCTTGCGACAACAAAGCAAATGCGCTTGCACGTCGATGAACTGTTATACAAAACTTTGCGAGCGGTGGTTGAAACGGATTTCAGGGCAAGTGAAAACGCGCACATTGTGCAAACAATTTGTGTTTGCCACATGTCTGACACTTGCAAAACGGTAAGCAGCGGTTTCCGACAAGGAGGACCACTCGAAAAAGTTTTTTAAACCGGCTGTAACCAGAAAATGTCCAGAAGGTTGTCGCTTTTCCAGGGTCACAACAAACGAAACGTGTCGTTCGTGGGTCGAATAGTGAACCTGATACACAGCTGGACGCCCACGATAGAGCCCAACTGGGGTACAACGCTGGCACATTGTACTTTTAATGCCCAAAATAAAAGCGTCACGCCAAACCACCAACGCAATCCGACGTTGCGTTCAATAGGAGCGCCAGCGGCCGCACGTGAAACACTACGTGCGTCTGTCCGCTCATCGGCGCTGGCGAATTGCGAAGACGGATTCGTCGGCCACGTTGATTAGCCGTGCACCATCCGTTTTCTTTCAGCCGTTCTTTACCTCCATCACGCGCGTGGAGCAGCGTTTCAGGAGGAGAAAGAGGAGGAATCCTAACGAGCGCCTAAGCAGCCGCCGCTGCAGCGCAAAGTCACAACCTCATTGCCGCCGCCCGCTGCATGCGCCCGTCGAAAATCGACTTAAGTCGAAGATGCAAGCAACGGAAGGATAACGCAAGAAAAGTGCTACCGCAATATCGAAATGGAAGTGAGCGGAGGGTGCATGAAACTCTGAAAGCGTCCTTCATGTACGCCGTGGAATGCACCTGATCGATGGTGGCTGTCGCAACAACCAAACCGCGTTCCAGGAAATGATTGACAGGCCACGTGAGTCCGAATGCGGATGACAGGTACGAGGTTAAAGAAGAAAGAACGAACGTTAATAAGTGCATTCGCATCACAGACGTGATTGTGGCGGCGGCAATTAGGAAACTGGCGCCGCGCCAATATTCGTGGAAGCGGCGCAAATGCTCATAGGACTTTCAGCGTAAACGTTCTCGGACAGGAACTACGGTAAAGGGATACTGGATATACCTACATGATTAGAGAAGCAAGTCAGTACAACAGTAGGCTCCATGTTTACTGTAATCGCGCCGGATTCGCAACACAGAGAAACGGGGCGACCAGACTATGTCCGAATTTCCCCGTTCGTCGGAGAAAAACATCTCAAACGGTCAGTGAATCGGACCACGGAATAAGGACATTGTCGGAGTGACGAGGAGAAGTGGACGATTGAGGACTGCGCGAGGGAGAGAGTAATGTGGACGGGCAGCACTTTGCGCAACGAACGATCCGGCTGCACAAACAGGAATGTCGCCACTTTTCGAACACCCCTTACTGACTCTCGAACACTCCAAACCTGGTCTTGCGTGTACCATAGAACGCATCCTGACTCTTACGCCTTCCGGATAGCATACTCAAATCTTTTCGCTTTCTCAAATCCTTTCACAAGCTCCATCTCACGCTCATCCAAGCTGTGCTAGCGCAGTGACTTACGTGATCGTCGAATCCGTGGAAGTGCGGAGTCCGAAAACTTCCCGCAGCTGCACGGGCAGTGGTTGGACGCTCAGTGACGGACACGCGTCGGCCCTTGCGCAACATTGTTTTGTGATCAGGATGGTACTAAAAGATGAGATGAGATGCCCATGAGCAAGCAATACTAATGCAGTGGAGAGGTTTTGGCCTTGGGCTTACCAAAATAGGGTGCAGATGAGTGTGGTGTACATAGCTTAGTCGATGTCACAGACCGTCACTTGCGAAGCGTCGTTTCCGAGCGCGCATAATACGACGCCTAAAGAAGAGCTCGTAGTTTAGTGCACCAGAAACAACGTTATTTTGAAACGGGTAACGCGAATAAAACACACGCCCCGCAAAAGTTAACGTCTACCAGCGGTACAAAATTTTATCCACGGAGAAGCACACAGAAAAGAGTTGTGGAAATGCCAACTGCGTCGGAGGCACGTAACATGCCAGCGGGAAAATCGGAAAGCCGCCGGGGGTCGCGCCATAGGCCAGCAGCTGTTCTTCCCGGCGCTGGGAACACGTGCGCATGGAATTGGAAATGTCCAATGCGAGTGGAAAGAACCAGGAAGCGATGCCGAGCCGTTATGAAATTGGTTTTGCGGAGCATCATTATGGGACGCAATAAAATTTTATGGAACAGCGTAGCGACGTGCTGCAAATACACCACAAAGCAAATTCTGTCATGTTTTTGAAGGTGTAGCAGCCTCCTCTGTCAGGGTTATAGGCAAGGACCAAACTATAAACATGGCGTCTTTGGTCACTGCTGTTGCTGCGTAAATTTCCACTGAAAAACCGGCTGTTCTAACACTGCCTAACGACGGTGCATCGAAAACAAAAACTGGGAAGGACCTGATAGCCGTTCAGTGAATTCCATTCCAAAGCAAGACGAAGTCGAAGAATCACGGCTCACTGATCGTTTTCATGGGAAATCATGTTTGGCTTCCCCACATGACTATGGACAAAAATTTGCAGTGATGAAATGCCAGTGAAAGGGAAATGTCTCGACTGGCGGTGATAAGAAAGCGACCGCGTGAACCGTCACGCAGTCTGCAAACGGTGTCGGGAAGAGAAAAAATTGCAAGGGTTGGGAAAGGGAAGATAGCTCGTGCATGGAACGTCGACACAAAAAGCCTCGGTCTTTCACCAAAGTAACTGGTTTCAAAATTACTGTAATCATTTGATACGGTGGGGTGCTTGTACTACTGGATATTACAGTTTAGCGTTCCATCGTTCAAATCTGTGTTTACTGTACAAAACGTTGTCCAACGATCGGAATTTGCAAAGGTAGAACGCGAAAGTTATCCCAATTTTGCATTCCTCTAAAGCCTCCACCGCTATTATTATTGTACAATCGGAGCGGAGCGCACGTGCATTCGGGAAATTTCCCGATCGACGCCGCGACGGTGGTCAGATCGCAACGAATGCGTCCGACATATTCGTAAGCGCTTCTTGAGCCTTTTTTGCGGCCCGCCAGGGATGTGCACCTGCGGACGTGTCAAACGGTCGTGTACGCTGACGTGGACGAAACCGCCGCACGCGGGTCGGAATGAGGACTGCGGCGGCGGTGGCGGTTAGGGCAAATACAGAGCGAGAGGTCGCATTGAGTGACGTCGATCGGTGAGGGAAATGAGGGGTGAGGACGGGGCAATAACAAGTCAATGACGGTTTTAGGGAGTGGCGCAGTTCCGTTCCGATCAACGGGTTTGATAGGTAACAAAATCTGACTGCGGGAAATTTAGCACGACCTTGGGAAATCGTCGAGATAAGAAAGAAGAAAAGGCCGCATTTTATGGCCAGCGTAAAGATTCATTGCAAATCGGAATCTCGTGAAAGAATACCTTCCACGTGGAAGAAAAGCAATGCGTCAACAATCTAAAACATCATAGACGCTTCCGCTCAACCACCCTTTGGTGGTTGGAGCGCGTGTGTAAACAAACACACCCTGCTCTCGACTTTGGCTAGGTAAAGACAAGATTAACCCAGGGAACCAACGAGAGTTAATACAGTTTTCACGGAGTGTGCGAAATAATGGGAGTACAAAGTTCAGAAAATAACATTTCTTCCGTGTTGCAAAGTAAAACGTAGTTGTCAAAAAACCCTGAATTGATGGAAGACCTCCACACTGAACCGCAGGGGTTTCAGACTTGCACTTTCGACTAATAAGGGGCTAAGGTAGCCCCGAAATACGCGAATAACATGCCTAACATCACACGGCACAGACACTGTTTTTGCGAAACGTGTTACACGTCGGCGTTCCAATCCGATTAGTCTCCCATTAAACACGTTGCTCATCGTAAACCATTTACGCGTCAATGAAACAGTTTTAGATAGCAATAAACAAGTGGACGAAAACACATGGTGGCGAGATTAGCTTGTCGCGTGGTGCGCTCCTCAGTCCTCGCGCAGGCTGACGTACTCCTTGCGGGTGGGCTTGCCCTTCTCTGCAATCACGCACAGGATGCGGTCGCCGGTGGTGATCTCACGCTCCGACGAGAGCTTGAATGCGTCGCGGAGAATGCCCAGCGCGCGGTCCAGCGTAAGCGGCGGACGCTCGATGCTCTTGTCCACGGAGACGTGGCCCACCTTAAAGCAGCCGCACTTAGTTCAAGCACAGCCATAGCAAGAATTACAGTAAAACTGTTGGCTACTAAAATGCGGAAAAAGTCGTCAAGAAAGCCCAAAACAAGTGCATCAAAAATGGAAGTGCAACTGAGCTCACCTGGTTGTCGAGGAATGGCTGGATGAGCGGTTCAGCGGCACCGGACGACGAGTAGGTCAGGCGCTCGATGCAGCCGATCGGATCGTAACTGAACACAGCTCCCTTGCCTAAATTTTAACAAGGTGACTTTGCTGAAGTGTTTCCCTAGACTGTCTGGGAAGAATGCAAACTATTTTGAATAGGATTGAATTTCCGACATATTTTCGCTGTGAAACAGAAGTATTTCCCATCATTTCCCGCAAAAATGTATAAAATTTAAACTTCCTTGTACGAATGTTCCCGGCCGGGGGAACAATTTCTTGGTTCTCTGGCGGGAGGAAGGAAATGCAGTGACGTACCTTCCTCGTCCACTCCCGCGAGAATGGCGCCCGTGTAGTACGGGAAGAAGCGGCGATAGTACAGGTTGCGTGCGAGCATCTCAGCGCAGAGATCCACGGTCATGTCGCAGCGGTAGTCGAAGCGGTACTTGTGCAGACGGGCCTGAAAAGTCCAGTCCGCTGAGAGAATGTCGGCAAGTGGTCACATACCTCCAGGAGGCGGCGCATAGCGAGGACGTCGCCATGGAAGCCGCACGTGTTCAGGATGATGTTGTTGTTTCTGAAAGCACAAGTCAGCATGGAACTGAGCTTCCCGTGGAAAGTGAGACTTACAAGATGTGGATCTTGTCGGTGTCGCGACTGATGACGCAGATGTCCATCGCCGTGAGACGCGTGTCCGACGCAGCCACTGCGAAGTTCTCGCCCGCAATCGCAGCCGTGGAGCTAAAACGGGCAACTTAGCAGTAGGCAGTGTCAATACAGTGTTGCAATTTTGAGAACACTCCAACATCTGCAGCTTTGCAGTACTGTGCAGTGCAGGGTGCAGTACCGTCTACAGCAATACATGCTGCATACGGAGCAACACGTCACTGGCAGCGCTGCAAGCGCCTGATGCACGGCAGCAAAGTCTGCAGCGCAGCAATTCATTTGCAGAAGCGAACATCCGCTGCACCACCAATTAGGGGCACAGTACTTCCTACCTTCCATTCGAAGCCATACATTTAGTTGCAGCGCTGCAAGTGGTCGCTGCTGCACCGTTGCACATATGCATCGCTGCATTCTTTGCTGCACATGCATCTTAGCGTCTACAACGCTACACTCTTTGTTGGTACACCCTTAACAACATGCAGCGCTGCATGGTACCGCCGCTTTACTTCTTAAGAGAAGCAGCGCTGCTATAGCCATTTGCTGCCAAACACTTAGACAGTTGCAGCGCTACGTAGGCCTGCTTCAGCGTTGCAAAAGGCTTGGCAACATTGCATTGCTATCTAGTAATCATTTTCGGAGTCGCGCGTACCCGCCCTCGAAGCTGTACGGGTTCCAGCGCTGCTGCGCCTCACGGTTCGCGGTCTGCCACGGCGGGTGGACGCGCGCCTCGTGCATTGCGTCGTGGAACTGGCGCATGCCCGACATCACGTCCTCGAAGCCGAAGTTCGTCATTTCGTTTGGGTTTCCTAAAAGAAAGTGATGAAATGTGGCTCGTAACACTCACAAACACAGCGTAAATACGCGTTGTAAGGGCACAAAAAACGCTTTTGTCAGGCACTGGGCATAAATTACAGCTTCCTACGTGGAAGCCGTAATATGGAAAGAGGGCATTTTGAGCCTTTGATGCCCAAACAAACAAAGGAATCGCGGAACGTAGAGGGATGACCAAAGTTACTGGCCTACAATTTGATCCTACTTTCTCCTTGTTGCAAAAGGACTTGCTGCACAAACAGGCTGATGCCCGTCTGTGCGATCTGGAAATTTTAGGCACACATGTCCCAAACGTCGAGAGTCACTGGATTTTGCAGAAGTTCCCAAATGTCATCCATTTTGGAATCTTCTACGAAGCCTCCCAGGCCATTCCATTCGAGAGCCCTTCAAAACGATGACATTGGAGGGGAAAGCGCTTGGGATAGGAAACGTCCCACGCGGCGGATCGATAATTGGCCCGGCGCCACCGACCCTTGTTGGGCCCAAGCGCTTGTTCTTTAGGTGTGAGGAGAAGTGTTTTGCTGTATTTTAAAAAGAAAACAGAAAGACGTGCTTTTTATCAGAGCGCAGTTTCGTAATTTTGGACTTTAGATGTTTTCTCTGTTTCTCGTATGAACAAAAAATACAGTAAAAGTCAAGAATATTGGGGCTTTACGTGAGACGCTTATGAGCGTTCTGCTTTTCAACAACGAGGCAAACGTGTGTACTTTCAGATGCTCACGCGTCGCGCCATCCAACGAGTCCACTCTTTCTGCACGACCTCAGCACTGCAAGAACAACGTGCTCTTTGGCGAGCGGACGAACGGAACCCGTACGTGGAAACGCCTGAAGCGTGGGTCACTTCCTTGTGCGAGCAGCAGGAGCGGCTCTCCATCGTGCGGCTCCATCCAGGTGAGCATAAGGAGAATGCGGATAAGCTCCTCATGGAGTTGTTGGCAATTACTTCCTGAAGCGCTGCAGCTTCCGTGATGGTCTTCCGAGAAGGAATACCGTTCTATCGCGGCGCTTCTCTGGCGTCAGTCCTTCCGTGCAGCGAGGAATGGTGCAGAGCAGTAGTGTTGGTTTGCCATGCAGGATGCTTCTTGTGTTTGAACGCAGACAACAAGACCATGCTTCCCATCGTAGAAATTGACTTGCAGCGCTGCGCGTTTCCTGAAGCATAATTGACGCTCCGGCAATCTTGGGATTATATTGCCACTAGCGCAAAACCTTCCCATGTTTGTCTACCATTGTGCAGCGCTGCAACTTGCATGCTCTATCAGCGTAACTGTTGGTTGATATTGCACCGAACATTTTTAACTATGTGCTTCGCTGCATGTACAGAGATGGTTCGCAGTGAGATACCATGTGTAGCGCTGTATTTCCTATCTCATGTCCGGTACCGTCCTGAATGGACTCCCAGCCCGCGTTGCTTACCCGGTATCCGACACGTCTTACGCATGTGTTTTCAGACGTCTTCCGCGTGCCGCCTCGCATCGACCTCCTACATCGGAACATCGTATGGCAGCAGGTCTACCGCAACCTTCAACTCACGAAGACGCTCTCTCGCGCAGAATTGCCCGGCGGTGGGAAAAAGCCGTGGCCCCAGAAGAAGACGGGACGTCATCATGCCGGGTCCATTCGAGCTCCAGGTACGTATGTGCCATTGGCATTGTGGAGAACTAGCGCAAGGAAGAACGCACTCGTTAAAGTTAGTTTCTTAAGCGAACGATGATTTTTGGTGTTTTAGACGAGTGACCCTAGTGGTTTTGACGTGTGTGTATCCTAGATTTTTTGTGTAGATGAGAAGACATACTGAAGTAGAGGTGTAACTGGATGGATGGAATTTGTGAGATGTGTCCTTGGGTCCACGTGTGTTTGCAAAATACTCTGTCTCTGTGTTAACCTTCAATGTGGAGTGCCCAGCTTACACTTTGGAATAGGTACATTTCAATGTTAGATTCCCATTCTTGTGTGTTACGCTGAAATAGGCATTTCTATCCGGCTAAAAACTGAATTTCAGGATTCGTCCGCGGCGGCTTTGCGCACGGCGTTCGCGGTCCGCGCACGTGGTTCTACGTCCTGCCCGATGCGATCCGCCTGAAGGGTCTGTGCACGGCGCTGACCATCAAGCACACGCAAGATGACCTCGTGGTCGTCGACGACTTCTCCTCGCTGCCCACTTCGGACCCGCAGGTAGGCGGTGGTCTATGTTTGCACTATCGACTTTGGTGGTTTCTGTACCTGCACGACCTGGCCGAGGAACGCAACTGGGGCTACTCGGCGCTCTTTGTCGACGCGTAAGTTTTTCCTACTCATTCGATGGTCCTAGGAGCAGCCGCTGGGCCCTCTAGCGCAGCAAGAAATGACCTCATCCTCATTTATAGTTTCAAAATTGGCCATAATATGCTCAGAACAGGTCTCGGATCTGAGCAGCGAAAAATGTTAAGCCTTCCATCTTAGCGATGCTCCTGAAAGCGACAAGGGGGACGGAGGGGTGCTTTGCACGCCTACGAGCGTTGCCACTTAAAGCAGCTATCCTATAGGCCACCTCCGGGTGGGCTCATCTACGACCGCCATTACGCGTAGTTGGGCACCGCATGTGGACAATCTCGTAGTTATGTGACAATCCCGTAGTTATGATGTATTTACTTAGCAGAACCCAATAGATGGTGTGGAAAAGCTTGGTATGATGCATGCAATAACGCAACCGTGCATGTGCATGCGGTACGGCTACGTTGCATGCTGCAATGCTGTGGTGCTCGTGGCAACGCTTGAACGGACGTGGGGTCTCTATAATGTCTGCGATCCTACGCAGCAACGCTACGATGCATGCGGTAAGGCGACGGCGCATGCGGTAACGCAACGATGCATGAAGCATCGCGTTGACCAATGTCTGGGCGCTGGAATGCATGCAAATGCAAATACCGTGGCGCTGTAGCGATGCTGAAAGTAGACGTCTGCTTAAGAATAATTGTGACTGTTCGGCACGTGTAGTCCCGATAGCGGCTCCGGCCTCATGAAGCTCGACCCAGCCAGTATCCAGTTCTGTAGGAGGTGCTAGTAGCATTAGATCAATTACATTGTCATTATCATCTCCTTCTCTTCAGGAAAGCGGACGACGTCTCTCCGAACCTGGTGGCGGCCACCGAGAAGATCCCCTCGTTCACGGTGATGCCCGTCTACGGGCTCAACTGCTACAGCATCCTCAAGCACGACACGCTGGTGCTCTCGAGACGCGCCCTCGAGGCCCTCGAGGCGGCCATCCTTCGGCAGGTGCACCGCACGGACTCGCTGCAGCGCAAGTACCGCTACATGGACTACAAGCAGAAGCTTCTCGCGGAGGGCCAGCACGAGGAGGACCCCACTTTCTCCCCGTTCGTTTAGATTGTTCTAGAACATTTTGTTGCGGACATTGTTTGGTGGGAATAAACGATTTTACCTGATTGACCATTCATGTCTGTTTTGTGCCGAGCAGACCCTTGACAGATTATTCCTGCACGGTTTCCTGCCCTTCAAAAGACTGAATGCGCCAAAAAACTTTTAGCTGCTCCTTACACGCATTCAGGAACGAGCGTTGTCCACCTGTAAGGACCACGGTCTAATAGTGCCACCGAAAGAGCGGCGAAGAGATACGTCTTCTTCATTCGAGCTTGCTGTCGTTCTATTGAGGTGCTATACTTTATTGTGTCAAAAAATAACAAGGCTATTGTGGTACTGTGGACTCTTGAATGAGCCTTGTGGCTGTTCACACGGCTCATGCAAAAGAAAAATAGGTTCAGCTATACGTATCAATTGCATCGGCACACATTCACGCCTCGAACGAAGGGTCCACAATCCTCGGGCGCAACTTCGCAACGTCCGCCGCTCTGACCCTTGTTGCGGCACTCGTCCTCGCAACGGTCGTAGCCGAATACGCTCCAGAACCACTCGGCGTCGCAGCGACTGCCCGTTAGGAAGTTCCAGCAGTCCGCGTGGGTCTGCGGCGGCAGGATGCTTAGAAAGACTAGGGTAGTGAGGCACTGGATACGAAGAATCGACGCGCCATTCTGCAGTACAAGCTAAACAAAGCAGTTTATCCGGGGTGCCCAACGTCATGGACGATTGCCCGGTATTTAGAAACCCTAGCTTGTTGCGTGCACGGCTTCATAGGGCGAAAACCAAATGTAAATTCAAAAAATGCATATTTGAGAGTAAAAACTGCCATTTTGCCTGAGAAAACTCACTATCATCCCCAATTCCACAAAATGAGTTATATGGGTTCGAGCATAACCAGATTTCACAATTCTCTGTTTTGATTCTACGGCTTAGTTCGACGATTCTGCGTCCTATTGTGAAGTGAGAAATCTGACCAGAATCCATTCCTGCCACTTACCTTTCGCTACACGGAGCAAATACGGATACGCTGCAGCATGCATTTCTCCTATAGTTTTATACGCAGACGTTGCTCCTGCATACCTGCCACCTAGGTACGTTATTTGTTGTGGCAGCTGCACATTTGGACAAATAACCGGATTAATCCGATTTAACGCAAACGAGGTTCTGAAGGTTCTTGAAATTCACCGGATAGCGGTTTTGACCTAAAACCGAATACTGCCCACTCACTAGGCAGCACGAACGCTTCGGGTTTTGAACCCTTCAACGCGCTATTTTCTGTTTTCCACAGGGAGCAACGGGACACGTGTCAAAACATGTTTATGCACTGCAGGGATTTTGGAGGCCGTGTTCGGCTTGAAGCCACTGAGGACTATCTTAATACAATAGGGCTCTGATTCTTTCATGTGTCTTCCCGAAGTAACGTTAGGGCCAAAAGAACCTTAGGCCAACTGTAGCGTTATGGAAAGAGCACTAACACTGACTATTCTGCTCATCCATTTGCGTAATAAATTGTCATCTAGTCTCTTTCACGTCCTTACTATCCGTCAGTGGACATCCGTTACACACGCAGTTAGCACGTGAAAGCGTGTACCGGCTAGCTGTAAATGTCGATGGCGTCATCGGAAAGCGGTCGCCTCCGCCGGGCACTCCCTTCCGCCGTGCGTCGAACGACGATATACCACAGATCAAAGGCTATTTTCGGAAAACGTCGCCGGACACATAATCACTGCCGGGTCAGAGGTAGACGCTTCAGACAGCGTCGAATTGATAACGAACGTCCAAGCTAAAAACGGAGGGATAGGATGATGCCGACCATGTCGGCATCACCTGGGCAGGCACGAAGATCACGGGAGCATTGGGTGCTTGCTGGATAGTACTTTGGCTAGCACATCTTTCGTAATTTCATGACCACCACGGAAACTCTGAAGGACTGTCCACGCCTACGCGCCTTCATTCGCGTTTTGTACAAACTCGAGGAATCAACCGAATTATTTGTACGGAAACCAATGGCTGAACTCGTCTGATTCATCTCTTTACGAGTGCTTGTTGTGCAGAAATGCTAACTGTAGCACACCTTGCGTCGGCGTAGGATGCGAGTTCTTTTATTCTCTGAGGTAGACACCGTTATTTACAGACACATTGTGTGCATGAAGAACATGTACAGACAGAAGCGACGGGTGCTTTCAAATTAACTTGTGACGCTTACTGACGCCGTCTTCGTGTTCAGCGGGACCATTCGTCGGTAGAAGACCAGCCACGGTATGAGGGCCACACTCGCCAGTGAGATCTCAACGATCCAAGCTAACCGCGGTCCTCCCGACTGGTACAGCGCGCTAAACGAGCGAGTCTTATGCGGACCGCGAAATGCACTCTTTACCTGATTGCCACCGGCCCAGTCATGCGTGCAGCGCTGCCGAATGTCTGCATGATGCCCTGCTGAGTGCCCTGGCGACGAGGCCCGAGTATCTTCGAGAATAGCGTCATTAGGGCGATGTTCATGAACGGATATGCGAGGCCTAAAAGATGCATTCTTACCCGGACATGTATCCAAGAAAGCATACCGATAACTACGACGTAGGTGCCGTAGTAGACCCATTCGTTCACCGGGGCCAGCGAGTCGCACCAGGTGAACTTCTCAGCGTCGCATCCGATGTGTTCAATATCGGAGACGTTGGAAACTAAATTCAATTAGGTCAAAGAGGCGAGCCGGTAGAGAGTGCTTACTGGAATCGTTGGCATGATCGAAGGTCGCTACGTGGCCGGGTAGGAACGGGTAAGCGAACGTGATAACGTGGAAAAGCACAAATGCAGCTATCGAGATCAAGCAGGCCATGCGGTAGCTCAACCTAAATTGTATCACCAGGATTACCTCTTGCACTATAGAGGTTTTTTTGTGCTTTTTTTGTACTTTTGTACTCTTGAAAAGCCTACCGTTGATCCACCTTAAAGTAGGTGTATCCGATGTAGGTGATCAGCGTAAGGCCGCCAATGACGCCTTGAGCGACGGAGGTGTTGGTGACCGCCTCCGCCTTCGACCACCCAAACATCGTCATCGAGAGAGGGGTGCCGAGACTAAATTCTTTGATTTAGAGGTTGTCTAACACGTTTAGGTCCATTAAAATTTGAGGACCTACGTTTGCAAGTTGGTCTGAACAAAGAGCTGGACAAATCGCGTCACGTTGCAGAGGACTACCGCAACGATGTCATATTTCGGCACACCTGCGAGCAGCTTTGTAGTGTCCTTCTCCTGGAACACAATGCCTTGTTTCGTGGATCTTTGCTATGACCTACGTTTGTCGCGGGCGTCTTTTTATCGACGATGCCGACGTATTCCTCCGTGAACCAGAAGTGGAGTGCCACTGCCCCAACAATGTTCATCAGAACGGCGAAATACGCCAGCGCAGTGTACATGTTCACTGGCAGGAAGCCGAATAGCGAGAATCCGGGGTAGGAAAGAGGCGTAAAGAGCAACTGGAATGCGGCGCCGCCGGTCTGACCGAGCGCCTGGCCGCATGTGACGAATGCGATGGCTTTTGGACGATCCTTCACGGTGCTAGCGGTGGAGGCGTAAGAGCGGAGAAGGCTTAGATTGCCTAAAATCGCAGGTGTATTTTCTGTTCAAAACAGCAAGATTCTGACTTACGGGTGTATGTACTATTTTTTGAACTTTATTAAGTACTTACCCGCTCCGAAGCCCACTACGAAGCGTCCGAACAACAAGAAGTACGGCCCCAGCTGTGGCGCCAAGTAGCACAGATTTCCGACGACCATGAACGCCAGTCCGACGTGCATCGGCAACGTGATTTGCTTGAGTTTGTTGCTGGCGTAGCCGAAGATGGGCGATGAGATCATTTGTCCAAGGCTGTAGCCAGCGACGACGAAGCCGAAGAAGGTCTGCGTGGCGTGATGATCGATCTAGGAAAGGGCAAGTTGAATGGCATATTCCCGGTGAAAGCTTCAGTTCGTTTTGAACAAAGTAATGACTCTAATGGTTGTGATCCGCTAACATTCGCAGGACATGACTGAATGAGGCCCATGCTTGACGGTTTTTGCTGCCAATGGTCTAGCTGCCTAACAACTACCCAGCAAGTAGAACCCACTGGTCAGTGGAATCCCTGGGTTCATGGCGAACTTGTTGTGCCTACTAGGACACAACCTGGGCCGGAGACCTAAAACCAACCCCGAAATCCAAACATCGAACTTACTATTTGGAGGTACGGCCATAGCGACGAAAAATACAAAGTGAATTGCACGGAAACGATGAAGGACAAGGCGCTAGCGACGTAGATCGAGCGCCAGTTCGTCCTCGGTTCCAGTGGCCTGTCAAATTTGAAGCCGAAATCGCTGCCTTTCTGCATGTTCATGACCCTTCAGAAGAGAAAGAAGAACTAACTGAAGTGGAAAGCCCCGTTGTGCCTTTTTAAACTCTTCAACTCGTTGCCTTTGTAGCTTCTTTCCGGTCCACCAAACCTTGTCTTAGGCCCATGCGGACCGTAGTCCGCCCCTTCCTTATCACGGCTTAGTGTCTTCCCGACCCGACGTATTACCTCTGACCCGGCACTGACTATTTGTCCGCCGGCTTCCGAAAATAGCTTTGGTCGATGATATTTCATCGTTCGACGACGGTTGACGGGGAGTGGAGGGTCCGATGTCCAAGACAAACGTCTTTGGATGGCGTCAACGATGTCGGCTTGTGCGTCAGAGGAGCTTGTTGTGGGAGAGACAACAGTTTCGAAAATGAGGCTATCGTAGAGAAAACATCGACGTTGTGTACTTTGATGTTATTTATGATTAGGTCTGGGCATCATAAGCATGTAAGCATGAGGGATGCCCCTGAGCTTCACGCTCCGCATTCCGAATTCGACACAATCAAGACCATTCCGAGGCACGCTCGTCGACCTCTGGGTAGGCGTAAAATAATTTTCAGGTGAGACTCTATAATGTGCAAAGCATGGTAACGATACTGTCCGATATCCTTCGTAACTGCAACTTGGATTTGCAACTGTTCGCAAGATTAGCCTTACCAAAAGCTCGTTAGGTTGCAAGCTTTATCCAGCTTGTTTTTCTGATACTCGTTTGGAGTACCTTCAATGGTAACTTCCACACGCCTTCCTTTGTACTAGAGCACCAGGGCTTCACCATTCACCGCGAAGAGACGAATCCTATGAGCTCACTGCACCGGCGTCTGGTGACGATTTGTCTCAAGAGTGAGTCAAATCGGCGGTAGGTCCTGAGTTTGGCGTTCTGCCGCTGGCCATTACACGTGCTTGGAGGCGTTGTTGTTGCCGAAAACTATTTCATTATAAAGAATTGCGAAAAGGATACTAAGGACATACGGGAAATCGGCCAGGCATTACAGCCATTTGTCCAATGTGGCCTAGCCTGTTTGAGAACAATCAGCGTTCCTTGACGCGATACTTTTAATGGCTAGAAATTCATTGCTGACCATTTCGGAATGGAGCAAATGCGAGTCCGAGTTCCTGCCATAATGTCTGTCCGATTTTTGCTACAGCAACCACTAATATTCATGCTTAGATAAATCCGCCCGGAATGTCCGAACTGGCCGAGAAACTGCCGCCCGGAGAAGCCGCCCATGCGATGCCCCGCTCGAACAGCTGGGAAGTGCTGGAAGCTCCGCCAAATGAAGCACCGCCACCCTACGCAGAAGTCGAGCAATCGAAGGAGTACGCCCCGGGTTTCCTACAGATGACACGCGGCTACCTCATCACGCGGGACTGGCGCAACAACCTCACCGTCTTCGAAACTTTGCGACCGGAACGTCCGCTATACAAGATCAAGTAGGTTTCGACAACGCCATTATCACGCCATCATCCAAACAGGCTACTTACTGATATGTGCATTACGAGTAACTACATCTGGAGTAACTTTAAGCAGCAAAAAGTGTTTGAGTAACGAGAGCCATGTTCATGTGCCTAGTCTTCGGACACTCGTTTCACTAGCTTCTTCCCAAGGCTTTGAGTAACTGCGCATCGAGCATGTAGTAAGAAAAACTTGATAAAGGGACATTTTGTAATACAAATACAACAGTTCAGTGACTGTCTTTTTGGTATTCATCAAGTGCACAAAGACCTATTATGCTCAACATGTAGTTACTCAAACTTCACTGTCCTCCAAACTATTCTTCCCAGTGTATTTGCTATTCACTGAACTTATTTTAGGAACCAGTACACGTTCCTGAACAATCAGCCCGACGTGATCGTAACACGGCCAGACGGCGCCCCAGTCGGCGTATGCAGCATCCACCGGAGTCTGCTCGCCAAGTGCCAGCTGTACTGCTATGCTGACGAGGCCCGCACGCAGCTGCTCGCTGCCGGCCAACGAGACGGCATCGCTCATCGCTACGTTTTCGAGCTGAGTCAAGGCGTCGACTCGAAGCGCTTCACCTGGAATCCGACGTCGCTTCTTGGACTCGGCTGGAGCTACGAGCTGCTCGACGACGATGGGAAGCTGGTCGCCAACTTCGAAAACGCGCCTCTCTCAATGTGGACGTGCGGACGGCTCTACGTGNTCTGATGTGGGCCGTGCTCCGGGAGAAGCGACGCCGCGAACACAGCATCGCCGTTGCGGCGTCCTCCAGGAGATCGCTTCGCTAAGTGCTTGTGGCTATTGTCTTCGGTACTATCGCTTCTCACTTTTAAATGCACCTATTTACTCTCGTCGCTCCCATTACAGTTAGTCAAATGGTGTAAAATATGCCTTCTAATGTACGTTTTGTTGTTCCCACATACTGTCGTCTGAATAAATAAAAATCCTTAAAAGTCGGCTATCGCTTTTTCCCTAATTTAGCCCCCAAGGCTATAATTTCCGATTGGCCTTTAGAGTGGCGCTGAATCAGACACAGTCCTCGAATAGTTCGTGCTTTGAAACGTGTAATGGTAGTATTCGCTCCGGTAGTACCATGTCTGGTAGGCTCCTCCGTGTACTCTGTCCGAACAAAAGGTTTAGTGTCAACGAACTCTTTCTTTCCCGCATGATCCCACACACTGAAAAAAATCGAGAAAACATGCTTTACCCTTAGGTTAAAATGTTTTGCATTGTGTTGTTCAGCCTCTAAGCACCTTAGAAGCAAGCGTAAACGTAAAACGTAAACTAGTAGCAATAATTAACTTTATTTATTGATGATAACAGTTTGCAATTTCTACGACGACATTAGTTGTTTGTCATTTTCTTCCTACCTGGGCATCCGCCTCAGAAAAGTTTCTTTGTCTGGCAGAAGGCCAAAAGGATGACTTTCCGTAGCATTGAACAAATTGTTTGGTGACTCAAACCGCCTGAAAAGCCGGCGTTTTGCTTCAGCCGTTTCCTACTGCTTTGCATGTGTAGCAACTTTGTGTTGGGGTACAGCGCTATTTTCAGAATGTTGACGTTCGTTGTCATCGCGTCAGCTCTCAGCATCAGCTCAGCATTCGTGGAGACAGCTGACGGCTTGGACAAGGTGAAAGCGACGCTAGACCGGCTGCCGGGATTCGCCGACACCGTCGAGTGCGATGCTGTCTTCGATGGGGACGAAGAGGCTTCCTCAAGAGCTGGGAATTGGACGTTCGATGGCGAATTCTTCTGGAAAGAGACGGTGTCGACGAACCTTTCAGAGGTGTAAGTCAATGCGAAGGCCCTTTTGCGTCTGACTTGCAGACCGCAGTTCCTAGCTCTCGAGAAACCGTGACCCGGCTCACAAACGTATTTGCAGATGCGCAAGTTTACGCGACGTCTTCGGCTTCCTCGACCACCCGTCGTCGGACGAAGAGCGCGACTTTCCGCTGGCGTACGGAATGCTCGTCTACCAGAATGCGCCGCAAGTGTACTTCATGCTCAGCGAGCTGTACCAGCCGCAGAATGCCTTCTGCGTCGCCGTGGACGCCAAAGCGACGCCGGAGTTCAAGGAGCGAATGGCGCTGTTGTCCGAGTGTTTCCCGAACGTCTTCGTACTGGTAGGCATTTCTAAGCTGTGTTCATCTGGCCAACCGCCGTTGCTCGGTTGGACATCTGTTTTGTTTGGAGCAAACATTTTCGTACTGATAGGCGTTTCTAGGTCTAGGTCCGGACGCTTCGTAGTTAGGAACGTTCCGTAGGCTATGGGTATTCTGGAGATGGGTGGTTGGTACGATCCGGACCGGCACCAACTTAGTTATGAATTCTGCCATTTACCATTTAACGGAGTCTACCGTTTTTCTGCCATTTCTTAAGCTTTGGCCAAGTAGGCTAGTAGCTGCCTAACGAAATTTCAGCTACATGTTACACCATAGAGTTCCTAAGCCTAAGCTCACATAGCGGTACACCATGGCGTTCCTAAGCCCGTCCGTAAGGATGCCCAGTGTTAGCGGGACAATGCTATAGCGTCCCTGGTCGTACTTGGCCTCGGGTTGTGAGATGCATGTACGCGTCCGTCTTGCCTTTCATTGTTGTGCAGAATCACCCATTTTGGTCTCGTGATGGACAGTATGGACCCCGCCCCGCCCGTTGACAGACATTTAAGGAAAGACATGAAAGTTATTCGTCGAAATCATTTACAATTAAGCTGTGCAGTTGTGTTGCGATTCATTCCCACAGACAGTGGCTTTCAGGGCGTGGGGGACGTCCAGTGGGGCAGCTACGAAATCGTCCGTAGTGTCTATCGATGCTTCAAGCACCTCGCGGAAAGCCAGCATACATGGGAGTACTACCAGGTAAGATCCCTTCTAGCTTTCCGTCGCAGGCTAATGACATGGATGAGTTTAGTACCTAAGCGGAGTGTCGGCACCTCTGAAGACGAACCTGGAAATGGTGCGGATCTTCAAGCAGTTCGGAGGCGCCCTGGTGGTCAACGTGGACGAAGACCAACTTTGGCCGAATGTGACGGCGGTAGGGATCTTCTGCCACGGTCATGCCAGAACATTCTTTGTAGATCATGCAACCGCCCGTGACTATCTGGAAGTCGAGTCTGTCGGCTGCTATCAGTCGTCGCACAGCCAACGACATCGTTCGTAGCGAGAAAGCCCGGCGACTACTGCAATTCCTGAAGTTGGTCTACGTACCCGACGTCAGGCTGTGGATGTCGGCGGCCGGGAATCCGTCGGGTAAGAGTATTTGTCAGTGTCAGGCTGTCGCCTGGAAGGCATCTTAAAGAATCACTTTTGGACCGCATTTTGCTTCTTTAGAGCTCTCCATCTACGGCGGTTTTGACGCTCGAGCTCTGTTCAAGCGGCTGAAAGAAGGCGATGGAGGGAAGAATTTTATCGACCCACCAATCAGCCCTGAAGAACCCTTCCGCATTTGCAAATACTGGATAGGACGCTATCAAGTTTGGAAGAACAATCCTGCGCATCTGTGTAACGGTAAGTTGCCAAGCGATTTATTGTCGTTAGGGGCCATTCAGGAAATGTTCAGTGTGGGACGCCCGGCCAGACCCCAAATGTCACACATCGTCACGCTCTTGCCCCCCCCCCTGCCCACCCGCCCTTGTCAACGTGGCATATTTCCAGATGGATAGGATACAGAGACTGGCTCTACAGTGTTCCGTGTTTTAGGCATCTACACGCACGACTCGTGCGTGTTCGGCGTTCGTGACTTGCCGGTGCTCGTGAAGCGGGCTGAACTGGTGGCCCACAAAGTGTACTTCGACGTCCAGCCGGCTACCTTCTTCTGCATGTACAAACGCGTCCGTGAACGATCGTTCAACTCGACGCAGAAGCTCTTCAAAGGCGAAGTGTACGGACAGCTACCGCAGGTTCAGCTGTTCAAGGGAGCGAGGCCGGAGGATGTTCGAACTAGGTTTAGCTGCCCTAAGTGACCGCTTCACAAAGTGGCTGTCCTATCCGTGTACTGATATGTAAATCTACCTCATGTCAACCGTATCCTTGATACGATATGTACCCCTTGATCATCCCTGTATGCCACGTCTGATCTCTAGATTGATAGGTACCAATAAAGTCTCTGACTCTTCTCTCTTGTGTCTCAACTGAGCTTAGGCCACTTTAGGGGTTATAACAGCGGCATGCAGCTCTGTACCACAGTTACTCGAACCGCGGAAAAATCAAAAAGACGAAATTTAATGCATGAACAGTGCACGTCAACATGTGGCGATGGTGAGGCTGTGAGCGTGAACACGTCAAGGCTGCATTTGTTTCTCCCAGAGGGCGACGGGGAAGTGAATGCAGTTCCAGCTGATGGGGCCACCGTTTTTATTACAGTTACTCCATTAACCGTAGGATTTCGATGTCCTTCGAAGTTTGTTCCAGTAGTCCAACCTGGGCAAAGAATGCTTCACCACAGGTGTTCCCCAGTCAAGGTTTTAATATCGCCTTTTTCGGTTATTTTTCAAGGAATTTTATTCCGGTTAGCCCCCTTCACCATAGTTTTAAGTCCGACTCCGTTTAATTCTGACGCCTTTAGAGCCAAAACGGGGAACTGGAATAAATTTCCTGAGACCAAGGAGTGGGCTGTTCTGCAGCAGTGCCCCAACATTTCTTCAGGCCTGCTATCCCAGAGCAGTCCACACCCGTTGAAACGCATAAGCGATGTTCCTTTCGTGTACCATATACGGAAGGCAAATTGCGTCTAAGCAGTTAAGAGTGCAGTGCTCTCTTTGTTCATAGAGTATAGAGATTGGCACCCGTACCAATGTACGGGCCGTACCCGTACCCGAACCCGTATTATACGGNCTCTTGGGCCCCCCCCCCCACCTGAGCTTAGGCCACTTTAAGGCTTATAACAGTGGCATGCAGCTCTATACCACAATTACTGGAATTGCGGAAAACGCAAAAAGACGAACTTTAATGCATGAACATGTCTTCATGTGGTGACGGTGAGGTTGTGGGCGTGAACACGTCAAGTCTGCATTTGTTTCTCCCAGAGAGCGACGGGGAATCGGATGCAGTTCCAGCTGATGGGGCCACCGTTTTTATTCCAGTTTCCCCATTAACCATAGGATTTTGAAGTCCTTTCAAAGTTTATTCCAGCGAGGTTCGGTTCGATTCTGACGCCTTTAGAGCCAAAAAATGACCTCTAGGGGGACTGGAATAAATTTCCTAAGATCAATGAGGGTGCTGTTATGGAACTGTTCCCTAGAAATTTGTTCAGTCATGCCGACTATCCCAGAGCATTTCCACACTCGATGAAACGCATAACTGCGATGTTCCTTTCCTGTACCATATACGGACGCTGCAAAGCCTGCCGCTCTAAGATACTTTGAAGTGATGCGTCGCCCTTACAAATTATACTGAGTTACCAGCTTTGCATAGCGTGGAAAGTTCATGCAAACTAATGTGTTCTCCCCTCCCGCTCACGCCCGACACGCTACCTCGCGTTTCGCGTTCTCCGACGCCTCGTCAGCAACACATTATTGTCTCGATTGCAACTCATAAATTCAGCGTCATTTGTAAAAAACGCGCGATGGAATGTGTGTTCCCGAAGGCTGAAGCCCGCTCGTTGCATTGTTTCACGTTGTGGAAGAAGGATCAATGCTTCCAATCGTCTAGACAGGGATCGGTCGGCCTTTTACGTGCGTTAGAGTCAGAACTGTGGGTGACTAATACAAACAAAACTGCAGAGAAGCGGTCTTGCGCTCCTGCATTCCGCGCTTGTCCGGTAAATCGTAGATCTCGTAGGAGTATCGAAACCTTCTCGCTTCAAGCTGTGATTCGTCTAGCTTCCAGCTCTGAATCCACTCGCTTCAAGTTCTTGATACACTTTGAACTCCGATTTCGCTTGCTTTAGGTTTGAGTCGTCTCGCTCAAAGTTCCGAATCCACTGGTCTCCAGCTATGAATCGACTCGCTTCAAGCACTGAGCCTTCTCGCAGGGTGCTCCGGATTGTTTCACGTCGTGATCTAAACATCTCGTTGAAAGCCGTGAGCCTTAGTAAAATCCTAAGTCATCCCGTTTCAAGCTTACGACTTGCCTCCCTGAAAGACCTGAGCCATGTTGCTTCAGATGTTTGATGTCTCGCTTGAAAGTCCAGATGGAGTCGCTTGAAGCTCCGTGTAATCCTGCCGTGGGTTAATGGGCTCGGGAAAAGTGTCGATTGGGAAGGACATGATGGGCACGCACTTGCTGGATGGCAATCACTAGGCCTTAGAGCCTACACCCTCTTACAACTTTGCACGTGCGGCAGTTGTGCATAGTCGGTGTAAAAATCAATCTGTTTTCAGAATGTCGTTGTTCGTTCTCATCGTGTCAGCCATCAGCGTCAGTTCAGCGTTCGCGGAGACCGCTGAGGGCTTGGACAAGGTGAAAGCTACGCTGGACCGACTGCCGGGATTCTCGGAGTCCGTCGATTGCGACGCAGTCTTCGATGGAGACGAAGAGGCTTCCTCAAGAGCCGGCAACTGGGCATTCGACGCTGAGATGTTCTGGAACGAAACGGTGTCGACGAACCTTTCAGAGGCGTAAGTCAATCCGAAGGCCCTATTGCATCGTATTTTCTGTGCAAAAAACAAACTTGTCTTTTATACTGGGGCATTACGTGTAACATCAACCTTACCGTGATATAGCGTCCCAGTATGAGTTTCCACAAATTCCACTTTCTCACATTCAGTTTGCTTCTTATTCCGGCTTATAGCGCACGTCCTTCACAGAACAACGGACCTTAAAATGATTGAGAAAGCGAACGCGATTCCTCAGATTATTCGTTCAAACTTTGGAAAATACCTCCTGAGTCTGGAGAACCGCGACGCGGCATGTAAACGTTTTTGCAGATGCGCAAGTATACGCGACGTCTTCGGCTTTTTCGACCACCCGTTATCCGACGAAGAGCGCGAGTTTCCGCTGGCGTACGGAATGCTCGTCTACCAGAACGCGCCACAAGTGTACTTCATGCTCAGCGAGCTGTACCAGCCCCAGAATGCCTTCTGCATAGCCGTGGACGCTAAGGCGACACCAGAGTTCAAGGAGCGAATGGCGCTGTTGTCGGAGTGCTTCCCGAATATAATCGTGCTGGTACGCGTTTCTCGTCCGTACTTATCGGGTCACATGTGTACTTTATACTCAGCGGGCTATAACATCAACCTCAACCTCACAACCTCAACCTCAACATCAACAACCTCAAATCAAGAGCTGTTTCCCGGTTGCGCATCTGTTTCGGTGGACCCGAACCGGCAGTAACGCTGGAAGCGGCTGCCTAAGGCTTTCCTAAAATGAATATGTCCGCTAGAAACGCATGCCAAGAACGCATTCTGCCATAGCATCGTGCATGCGTTCGCATGCTTCCTGCTCAGTGTAAGTGCAACGCGTAAACACACAACCATCTTATCCCGTACGTGCTACCAATGCGGACCATTTTGCCACAGCTAACGCTCTCATGGACGTGACAAAGGCGTAGCTATTACGGCGTACGTCCGCAACATGCAGTTGCGCAACGCTTGCTGCCGCATGCAAAGAGGCTACCACACGCAAACGGGCAAACGTGGCTGCAAACCCTTAGGATACGTCGTCCCGGAAAAACAGCAACGCTTTGGTTCATCGTGATTACATAATGATTGCTGCCTTTCAGGGCGTTGGAGACGTTCAGTGGGGCAGCTACGAAATCGTCCGCGGAGTCTATCGATGCTTCCAGCACCTCGCGGAAAGCCAGCATCGATGGGAGTACTATCAGGTAGCGGCAGTCTTTTTCGAGCTTTTCTTCAATGTATAAAATCTATGCTCAACTACACGATGACCGCTTTAGTATCTAAGTGGAGTCGAGGCACCGCTTAAGACGAACCTGGAAATGGTGCGAATCTTCAAGCAGTTCGGAGGCGCCGCCGTGGCCAACGTAGTAGAACAGAAGCTTTGGCCGAATGTGACAGCGGTAGGGACCATCCACTGTCCATCAGGACATCCTTTATAGGTCATGCAACCACCCGTGACCATATGGAAGTCAAGCCAATCGACAGTGATCAGTCGTCGCACAGCCAACGACATCGTTCGTAGCGAGAAGGTCGCGCAACTGGTGCAATTCCTGAAGCTCATTTATATACCCGACGAAAGGTTGTGGATGTCTGCAGCGGGTAATCCGTCAGGTAGGCACCTTCGAGCCTAGTTTCCATCGAGGAACATAGGTGGACTCTAGGTCCTAGCAGCCACAGTGGACGACATAGTTTAGAGCTCTCCATCTACGGCGGCTCTGACGCTCGAGCTCTGATCATGCGGCTGCAGGAAGGCGATGGAGGAAAGAAGTGGACAGACCCGCCCGTCAGCCCTCAAGAGCCGTTCCGGATTTGCTCATACTGGATAGGTCGCTATCAAATTTGGAACGACGGTCCTGAGGCGAGCATGTGTAACGGTAGGGGTGCTACGATGTGAGGGGCACTTTCGTATGGGGGAACTCTTCATAGAGTCATTCAGGAAGGGTCCGGTTTTGCACCGTCCCCCATAAGAAAGTCGCAGCACATGCTTTTACACTAAAAACGATCTAGGTAAGAGTAGTGTAAATCCCTTTAAAAGTGCTTCCAAAAAGAATTTTTTAAATCTAAATTCTCCTCTCATGTGACAATAAAGCAAAGTGCGTCCTACCCACCTGTATGACAGTGGCCCCATAGAACCGCAGTACCACGCCCACGAGCCATTGATTCCCCGTTGTGCCACATCTGACTTAGGTAAGGTACGTGCCTTGCTGTATTTAAGGTATTTACACGCACGACTCGTGCGTGTTCGGCGTTCGCGACTTGCCGGTGCTCGTGAAGCGTGCTGAGCTGGTGGCCCACAAAGTGTACTTCGACGTCCAGCCGGCCACCTTCTTCTGTCTGTACAAGCGCGTCCGCGAACGCTCGTTCGACTGGACGCAGAAGCTCTTCAAGGGCGAAGTGTACGGACAGTTGCCGCAGGTTCAATTGTTCAAGGGCGCAAAGCTGGAGGATATTCGGACTAGGTTTAGCTGCCCTCAGTGACTCTTTTCGCTGGACATTGTGCATAAAGCAGCGTAAAGTTCTAAAGCTATGTAATTCGACAAATAGACCTTTATTCGGTTAAACCAGACTTGTCAGGGCCGGGACTGTCCATCCTCCGCTGTACTCTCCTCTCCTTACTACCGACGATAAAGCCAATGTTCTCCAGCACGCGTCGCACTTGTAGGCCAACTCGATGCAACGGTGGTCTGCCGGGGCCAAACCTCACCGATGAACTCATCGGTGAGTCTGTGCCGTGCCGATGATGTTGCTAAGGCCTTCTTCGCTGTCCTCGGTAACTCTACCTAAGCTGGTATTTTGAGATTTTACAGGGTAATGCTTAAAAGCGTAAGATGTTGACGTCAAAACTCTCAAAAATGTGTTTGTTTTCACGCAAAACATTGCCGGTTATAACCATGGGCCTACTACGATCTGCGAGCCCGGCGTGCCTGCTCAGCGTCCCTTTGATATGGCAAGAACTTACCCGAGCTTTCGCCCGTCATCGGCACCTCCTTGTCGACGATGCCCTCGCTGAAACAGCTCGAGACCGGGCAGTCACACCTCTCTTCAGACGTAAATTGCGCGTCTCGCTAGGCCTTACTGGAAATCGCGCCGACCTTTAGTTGCGTCCATAAATTACGTAACGTTCACACAGATAGTGAGAGGGCCGGGTGGTTGCGGAAGGCTATGCCATCTTTGACGGCGAATGGGGAGCTAATGAGTCCAGTGCATGCGTGTTTGGTGTTTGTGCTCTCTGAAGGTCCAAAAAGTAATCGGACAGCATTTGCAAGCGAACGACAGCACCCGAGAAGCGGCAAAAAAAAACATGGAAGCCGGAATTCCTTCCGGCGTCTGGTCCGAGAAGGCTTCCGCAGGATCAGCGGCCGGACCAGGGCAGGCCAGCTAACATTGGCATTTCGACGTCCACCGACGCAATGAAAGATTTTTATGGTGATTCCTTTTAAGCTGGACCTTTATGCGATTTTAAGCACACTGGTTATTGGCTTTAATTCTCATTTCCGATTTTATATCTGCTAATTCCGGCGTTTTTTTTGCTTCCGATTTCCGAAAATTAGGATGAGTTCCGATTTCGAAAAAAAACGTTGCCGTTCGGAACGTTGCCTTCGTGTTGGTCGTTTCGAGGCACACCTGGACCGAACAGGTTCTGTTGCGTTCAGTGTTGCACTACACTATGTAATGCACATAGAGGCACGGGACGTTGCGGCACGCCAAATGCGTCACCTTTATTCGACGACATTAGTTCGCTTGTCATTTTCTTCCTCGATTAAGCGCTCGCCGCACAAACGTTGATTAATGTGGAAAAAAGGTCAAAAGGATGCCGTTCCAAAGAGCTGAACGTATGATTGGGTGACTCAACCCGCTTGCGAAGCCAGCGTCTCGCTCCAGCCGATTCCCACTGCTAGCATGTGTAGCAACGATGTGTTGTCGTACAACGCATTTTTCAGAATGTTCCTGTTAGTTCTTATCGCGTCAACTATCTTAGTTCTCATTGCGTCAGCTCTCAGCGTCAGCTCGTCACTTGTGGAGACAGCTGACGGCTTGGACAAGGTGAAAGCGACGCTAGATCGACTGCCGGAATTTTCCGAGACCGTCGATTGCGCCGCAGTCTTCGATGGACACGAAGAAGCGTCCGCAAGAGCCGGAAACTGGACATTCGACGACGAGCTCTTCTGGAAAGAGACGGTGTCCACGAACCTTTCAAAGGTGTAAGTCAATCTGCTGCCTGGACAATTAGACCTTTTTTCGTAGTATTTTTATGGCAAAAAGACTTTTTTTTGTAGCGGCCTTCAACTGATTAGGGAGCTTCAAGGTAACACGTTAGCCTAACGTAGCACCTTTTGCCCTCCCCCATTGGTAGAACGATCAAAATGCTAACCAAACTGTACAAAACCAATGTACAAAATTCCGAGTGGAAGACTCTCAACAAGGGGCGACAAGCAGGGAAATAGGCATGTCGCAGGCGACACTAACGGAATTTTAGTGAAAATATGACGAACAGAGTAAAATTTGCTTTTCGGAGGCGTCTAGCGACGGGACAAAACACTGGTTTCGACGCACGTCAATGTTAACGTCAGCAGTTCATTAACCCCCCCCCCCTTATGATCAGTTAGCACCAATCTAACTCTCCCTTCTGGAAAATTGCTACCCCGCAAATAAAGTCTTGCAGATGCTCAAGTATACGTGACGTCTTCGGCTTCCACGACCAGCCGTTGTCCGACGAAGAGCGCGACTTTCCGTTGGCGTACGGAATGCTCGTCTACAAGAACGCACCGCAGGTGTACTTCATGCTCAGCGAGCTGTACCAGCCTCAGAACGCGTTCTGCATCGCCGTGGACGCTAAGGCGACGCCGGAGTTCAAGGAGCGAATGGCGCTGCTGTCGGAGTGCTTCTCGAATATATTCGTACTGGTAGGCATTTATCAGCGGTATTAATCGGGACGCTTTGTCGTTAGCAAGGTTCCGTTGTACAGGGGTATCTTCGCGAATTCATGGTTTAGTGCATCCGACGCTGGGTTGTTGCAAGGACCTCGGACGGCACCCAGGCATTTGAGAGTGTGGCAGTTGAGAGGATGGAATTTAAGAGTCATCATTTGATACTATGCTGTTTTTCTGCCACTTCCTAAACAGGAAAGCAGCTTCCCAAGTAAATTACAAATTACACCATACGGTAATTTGTAATTAGGCTTATACGTCCTAAGCCTAAGCGTAAATGGTGCTCATATCATGGCGTTCCTAATCCTAGCTTGGCCGCATACAGCAGCTGGTAGGGGGTTAAGGTTGGTCTAACTATAATCTCTCATTGGCACTATACTCTCAAAGGGTAGACCATTAACTGGCAGACTCAGCAGAGACTCTTAAGTGGCAGATTATCAAATGGCATACTCCCGGAATACGGAACGTAAGTCCCGAGCGGATGCCCTGTTGTTAGCGAGAAAGTTTCCAGCAGCATACTCTGTCGAAAAGTGACGGTCTAACAGCTGTTCATTAGTGTGTACGACGTCTCTTTGTTCACCTTTGTCCCTTCCCTTTTCTCTCACTGTACGGCAAAGGTGCTAGGGCTATCAATCATCACCCAGCCTGAGCCGGTCTGACAGATGGGTCGAACTTTTTCGGGGATCCCCGTCATTTAATTTCACGTTGGCCGGACCGCGTTATTATTCCCTTTCACCACTCACTCATACCAATTTTTCATCTACCAACCGGTCCCTCGTCGCATAAATGCTGCGTAGAAAACGTACGTCCCCTTCGCACAAATTTTGGATGAACCCTTCTAAGAGAATATTGCCCGGTTCTGGAATACGACGACCGGAGAATGCCCTAGTATACGATGTACAACACGAGAGAACTGAGGCAGCATCGCTACACGATCTATTGCACACGGATACTTTTGATGGGCCGAAATTTTTAAGGGGTCCCCGCCATTTATTTTTCCAAGTAAGTAACAATAATTTATGCTCTTTCGACGGGCGGTGTCCCGCGACTGAGCTCGTACATACCGGTCTGAGGGCGCAACTTCAGACGCATGTTTAGACAGTACACGGCAAACAATAGGGTAAATATTTCCACAAGAAACACAATGCTAGTTGGCGAGATCTGACTTAGTGTGGAAGAACTGTCGGTAGGTGGACCACTGGGAAATATTTGAAACCAGAAATGCTCCGATTTGGTAGGCATCACTCGCACCCAACTGCCATTCTCCATCTGCCGGTTGACAGCCTGGTTGAAAATGGCATAGCGCTGCCCGCCGACAACTAGTAAGTCGGTGACAGCGGAATCTAGCTCTTCCTTTGACATCGGCGCTGACTGAGGCTCCCCAATATCGTTATAACGGAGAATTTCCTCGAATCTATACTTGAGAAGTGTCCTATTTCGGACGAGGTGGACGGTGTCTTCAATATTGTCGTAGCGTAGTAGGTCATAGTCGTGTAGTGGTAAAATGTGCTCCTCCTGACCTTTCACGACAACGGTTTCGTTGAGCA
>JNEY01000581.1:49583-62131 GCA_020875895.1 Aphelenchus avenae | reverse complement strand
AAAGGGGGGGGGGGGGGGGGGGGGGGGAGGAAACTTAAGGGAACGCCATAGCTCAAGTCATCGTAGAGCGCGACTGCCGTACCGTATTCCGTACCGTACTCTACGGTACGTGATTACGCTACGGGAGGGGTCAGTACGGTACGGAGTACGGTACGGGGAGGGTAAAGTCGCGCTCTAAGTCATCTACCTAAGCGCTGTATAGCTCGAATCACTGGGCGTGATATTCGCGACGACCGCGTGGATGGCGCTCACTCTACTTCCATCGCGCATTTTCCAACTAGTCGAGGTGCACGTTCTCGACTCAGCGTCGGATTTAAGCTGCGCTCAGCTTGCCAGTTGGACCCGGATGGCACCAGGCTTTTTCTTTGCCGCCGTCTTAAACGCAGTAAGTTCAAAGTCTCTCCAACGCGAGCTTTACCTAAAACAAGAACCGTTTTGTAGGTAGTCAACCCGTTGCTCACGCTTTTTGTGTTTCCGCCGTATAGAAGGGCGCTGATGGACCTGATGAGATTCAAGAGAGCACCTTCCATTTGAGGTCTTGATCGCCGCCATCTTTACACAATAAAACATTTGGATTTGTGCGACCTCTGCCTCGTTTTGCGCAACAGTCGATAGCAACGAGCGCGTCGGACGGCTAAGGAACGCTACGGCTAAAGCAAGCCTGAACAGCGGGCCTTCCACTCAAGACCAGGACCGGCCAGCGGGTCTGCAAATCGGTCCGGTCCGGGGACCATATCCTTCTGCAAGTTCAAACGTGAAAAAATTGTATTGAACATGTAATGGAAACGAAAAAAAGTTAGGCACATTTGACGAAGTGTGTTTAAAGTCTTGCAGGAAACGCTTAGCTTTTCTAAACAGCCGGGCCTTTGAGCAGCCTAAGGACCGTGCCTATACTCATAAGGTCCGACCCGGGATCCGGCACTGTTTTTGCAACCGAGGCTGGGGCCAGCCCTGTAACCGACCCGATCCAACGAGACTACGAACCGCTCGCACACGATTAGGCGAAAGCCTTCAGGCACTACTTCAAGACATAGTGACCAGTACGCCCAAATAGCGGAATCATCCTGTTTCCTGACGTTTCGCCTGATATCGGGGAGGCGAAATAAGACGGACATGTTTGGTCTTTCAGTGTAAGCCAGCACAGTAGTGACGCGGCGTAACCCGCGTTAAACTCGAAACAGCTACGATCGTTCGACGATAAGAACCGATAAACATTTGCTTGAGCCCAGTATCAACCAAATAACAAGAAAACAACCACTTTATTTGTCACAGTTTCTCCGGTCTTTGGGAGGACTGTTTTCGCCTGGTAAACCGAATTCCATCTGGTAATCCTTATACACTAAAGCGCTGTTTTCCGTCCGTCCCAAAAAAGTTTTCGCGATCTAACCAAGCTTAGTATCATTCGATAGTGCTTCTAATGTTATGTGACTCTGGAAAGTTTCAGCTGAATCCGTTGTCTACAAAAAAAGTTATGACCGATCAAAGTTCCAACAAGTGCTCTGCTTACATGCTATAGCGGGCCCGCTATGGCATGCTTCCCAGGCGGACAAAAAGCCAAAACTTCGCCTGATTTGCGGTCCTAGGGGGTTTTCCTGTATGGGCAATCCAAACATAGCGTTCATTTTTGTAGAGGGTGTATTTTGGAGGGGGGTAAGGGGGAGGGGTCCCATGCTTAGATGCCATAGCGGGCCCGCTATAGCATGCTTCCCAGGCGGATAACAAGTAAACCCCCATAGCGGCGCCGGCTGCGCGAAGCGCAGCCCAGCCGCTAGTTCCTTATACGCTGATGAGCTGGTTACGAATCATTCTTCACTTTGGTTCCAAGACCCCCTTTGACCCCTATAAAAGGGGGTCGAAAATGGTGATTTTTTTAGGTTACGTTGGAGCATCATGTCGCACCTCAAATAAAAACCGTTGGAGGAGGTTGTCAAACCCCCCCCCCCCCGAAGGGGGTTTAAAGCGTCTAGAACCCATAAATTGCATTTACTTATCAAATTGGGCCTTAGGGTCTTTCATGCATGCAGTACAGGACGATAGCGTCCGTTTTTTTTGCGAGTAGGGAGGCTGGTTGTGACCCCTGGATTTTGCCTCTCATGTTTTATATAATGGTAGGCGTGGGGCTCGAATGCGGCGCGCTGCCCGGCGCAGTCGAGTCGCTTGCTTAGCCCCCCCCCCCTTTGCTAAGGGTATTACCCCGTGCTAAGCAAAAACGCTCACGCTTTTTCAGATTTTAGTGTTTGCGGTTGCGGTTAAGCATAGCGTTAAGCGAACAAGCGTTAGGCGGCTGCATCAGTGTCAGCTTCATCCATTATTCAACGTCCATTAAGCCTACCCGCATATGAAACCTTTGAACAGAGAGCCGCTCTTTTCTCCCTATGCCGCTGCGTTATAACAGAGCGACTGTCGTCTGCTGAAACTCCGCAGATAGCGAGTATCGTTCTCACCACCGGTGCGTCAGTGTGAATATGACGATGATCGTCTTGCTGCTGTGCATGTTTGTCCTGGTAGCACCCGCAGTATCTGGCGGATGTATATGTGCTGAAACACCTGATGGCCTCGTCTGTCGTGGCGGCGACGACTGCGGCGATGCGTTTATGGACCTGCGTTCCCTGGGTGACCCTAAAAGGAGCGAACAAGTGAGTCAGCATGTTTTAGACGGTACCGAGTTGGTAGCATTTTGTCAACTTCCTCTCGTTCTGTCCCATATGGGGTTGAGGTTATTGTGAGGAAGGGCGGTGGGGGGGAGAGACCAATACCGTGGGGGAAGGGGCTAACAACTAAAATGTGAGGCATGAGAATAGGTAGTAAGAATAATAGAGGGAGGTGGATCTCGTCCCCATGCGCCAGCTTAAAGCACACTTCATTTGAGATTCGACGAGAGGTCCTATAAGAATATCATATAGGTAATGAATTCCTTGGCACCACATGTGCTTTTTCCCGTAATTAATGTGCGGGCGTCGATTCCTAAAGCACACGGTCTGTTTAGGCAACGAAGGTCGACGTAACATCAAGCGAGCTCTCGAGCGCCACGTCGTAAAAAATGAATTGCATAGTCGTTGGACAGTTCAGGCCGAAATAAAGCGACGTCACCTATGAATTTATTTGTTGAGTTGCATGACAATAGCCGTTAAAGCAGTTTTACAACAACCTCCAGTACTGGCCAAACGCATACCACAGCTCCGAGAGAAAAAGAAATGCACAAAGCAATTAAAAGGGAAAAATTTACAACGAAACACAGCGGAAATCGATAGAGGCAGAACGAAGTTTTGCGGGCATATCGCCGAATTTTTAGCAAGATCAAGAAGGATACTCTAAGCTTGCACGCTAACGTCCTCGACACTTCCGGACGACTTTGTTAGGCCGGCCTCCTCGGCTTTCGGAGCGTCGTTCTTCAGTCCTGGCTTGGCGGCGAGCACCGGCGGACGGCCGTGCAGGTGAATCATGCGCTTCTGGTGGCGCCAGTAGATCGGCATGATGAGGTACTTGAGGATGGACCACGGGAACAGGTGCATCAGCAGCATCTGGAACATAACCGTAGGGAGTGCGTACGAGTCATGAAAGGATCTTCAAGAAGGGACGCTCAAGTGTGCACTACTGCCACGTACTTACCCCCCCCCCCCACCCCTTTAACGTGCCGGTCGTCTACCTCTACGTAGACAAACGGAAGTGTACTTCCAATTTCAGAATTTAAATTTTGGACATAAGAAAGCAAAAACACCTGATTTTTCCTGCGTTTTAAGGTCCGGCCGCATGAACATCCGAAATTTCATCTAATCCACTCTTCACTCTGGCTAATTCCTTACAACTACAAGAGCTGTACCTATCACCTCCGCTAGCTTATGCCGCTCCGCGATGACACTACTAACCTGAATCTCGTGGTTGAGGCATCCGCTAGTGACGCGAACCAAGCCGACCGTGTTGACGGCTTGACGGGCAAAGGCCTTCGTTGTGACGACGAACATGGAGCCCTTCTAAAGCACATCTTAGCCCTCGTAAACGTGCTTTGCCGGGATATTCAGTGTGATACGTACTTCATAGTAGGTCATGTTGGTAGCGACCAGCGCGGGCGTCAAGCATTGCACTCGAATCGTCTTGTACTCGCGGTCGATGCACTCGCAGAGGAAGGAGAGCAGAGACTTCGCGGAGGAGTAGGCGGCTAGCAGGGGAATGGGACGACAGCCTTGGCTGGACGAAAGTACGACGATCTGTCCGCCACCACCTCGCTCCATCGGCGGAAGTACGGCGGAGAGGAACTAAAATTAATATTCAGTTCGACAGACGTTATCGGCTGAATGCGATATAGGGCCCACTATAGTATGTAAGCAGGAGAGCCCCTGACCCCCCCCCCATCCAAAGCGGACGCTATTTACGGATTCTGCATGCATGCTAGCCTGTAAAGCCAGTTTTTACAGAAATGTCTCCAACTTGTCCGCAGTGGGAAGCATGCGATAACGACCTCCCTATCGCATGTAAGTAACAAAGTTTGACAGGCCATAATTTGTTCAAACATATCCGGTCAAACGAAAACCTCGGATTATCTCCTTGGCTTTTTATCCAACGATGCTAAAATCGGGGAGCGAAACCTTTTTGGGACGTAAAGACAACAGCGCTTTAGTGTTTGTACGTACGCAAGGATTACTGCGTCATTTGCTTTTGACCACTTTTGACCTTCCGTCCTGTGCATAACTAAATCTTAGTAAATCTTCTTCTGGGAGTCTATGGTTTATTCTTCGGTTATCGCAAGCATTTAGGGAGCGGGCATGGCCGAGTGGTCTAAGGCGCGTCACGTCTTCCACTTGGTCGGTGGAGTGGTCGCAACATGCGGGGTTCGATACCCGTCAGCGTCACTTCTTTCTACCGCCCGCGCGCTCGACCCAGGCGTTCCAATTAGGCCGGAAATATGGGGAGTGGCTGAATTGAATAGTCACGACTTCCACCACCTCGGCGGAGTTGTCACCCGCCGAAGGTTTATTTGACGAATGCCTTCGGGCACCCCCGGCTTCCTAGTTGAAGCCACATGGGTGGATTTTACCATTTTTACCATCGCAAGCATTGGCAAGGACTTACCTCAGCCGCTCCAAGCGCGTTCACTTTCAGGATCTGGCTGTCCGCCTCCGGCCTGTCGCCAAAGCGCTCCAAGAATTCGCGGCCCACTCCGACGCTGTTGACCGCGAATCCGACGTCAACGTCCGCCAAGAATTCCCGGAGCTCTTTGAAGTCGTCGGTCTCGAAATCGAATTTGAACGTGTTCACGCGACAGCCCTCGAATTCCGACTCTAAAAGCGCACTCGTCGTGGAAAATGTCCGAAAAAGCATTTCTCAACGTTTTTAACGCTCAAATGCGTACCGAGCTGGATCTTGACGTCCTCGAGTTTCTTCTCGTTGCGGCCGATTAGCACGAATTTCCGCAGTCCTCGTCGCGCTAGCTCAAAGGTGTACGCCTTACCGATGCCGTCGGTGCCGCCAGTGACCACTAAAACGAAGCTGGCACTGTTGTAATTCTCTGTTTACGGAAAGATAGGATTGTTATGCGGATCGTCTCTATCCTCACTCACTTAAATACAATGCCATTTTAAGTCAACGTTTCGACTACATTTCCGCTTTAAATTCAACGTTACAGCTGAAGATGAATGCTTTAATGCAATGTCCACGTTGAACTTAAGCTTCTTGGAAACAGTTGTGCAGCTGAAATTTTGAAAAAAAAACCGATTACCCCAATACTTTTTAAAAGCTTCAGCTTCCTCTGAAGAAGAAATTTTCGAGACTAGGTTTATAGTGGTCCATTTTGAGGCCCCAGTTGATGGTCGTTATTTCCATAGAAGCCCAAGCCCCAGTTCTCGCCCTAATCTCTAGCCTAAGGACATTAAAGCTTCCGTTAGCTGCATTTCCCAGTCTACCTACCCGTCCATCGCTTCTTGTACTTGTTGAAGTTGGGCTTGTAAAATAGCGGCGCGATTACGTAGACGAATATCGACCAGAACAGGGCGAACAGCGTCCTGAATATTCTATAGGAGACGTAGACTGCCGGTACGTAGACCGCTAGCGCTAGCGCCGTCTCGGTCGAGGACCACATTGCTGAAGAAGACATTTCTACTTATGGGATGTTTCCTTCCGTTTCGAAGATTTAAACGACCGCGTACGCGACAAATGGGCGCGGATGGGTTCATTCGTTGCCCTTCCCTGCTCTTTTGCACGTCGAAGACTTCCTTCGATCAAGGTCCGCGCATGAGCCCGATCACGTTTCATGCGAGAAAAGACATCTCCGTGAGCGGAATAAACTGCGAAAAGGGAAACCACTTTGTTACGTCAGGCTTACAAGAGCATGTCCAAATTGTAATATGGAATTCAGGTCTACTAGGTAGGATCGTTTTTGGGTCAACGTATATGCTCATTAATTAGCAAACCTTTTTAGGCATTGTTCTAAAAATTCCAAAAAGCGTGACTTTCAAAAAAGAGTCGGGTATGCCGTCTAAGACGACTTTCAGAAACCAGTTGTCCACCAAGGGGGATGGACGGGCAGGGACGAAAGCTATTCGCCACTATAATACCCAGCGGGTAATTTCGTACAGGAAAGCATGGTGTAAGTAACCTTTTTGCGGTTCTCGGCAAGATAGCAAAGTTTGACGACAATCCATAAGGACGTAGGCTGACGTGGATCGACGACGACGATCCTCCGACCATCGGACATCGCAGCTATTGCGCTTGCGTGGACCCGTTTCGCGGCTGTGCGCGTAACTGTCCACCGCGTCAGCGCAGCGATCTAATCGAAGCGGCTTTCGGAGGGCAATCGAGGTCCGCCGCGGTTCGTGCAATGACCCGGATCTGGGTTGCTCATTTTGTCGGATCTCTGGCGGCGACTTGAAACCGACAAAAGGTACGCAGTTTCCGAGGAAGGCAGGTCAATCAAATTATCGTGCTGGGTCGGGCTTTTTTCCGCATACTGAACCTGGCGTTTTAAGGGACGGAGGGGCAAAACTGGCGAGTAGATTGTCTGAAAAAGTGCAAATATGCCTAGGATGAATGGAACCTTTTCGAACACCGGGACGCGGTACCGGACTCAGATGTCCGCCAGGCCCATGTCCAAGCTTGAGCATCTCCAAGTTAATAAGACGTGCCAGCGGAATAGAAATTCTAAGACGCGGTGGCTACGCTACCGTCCACATGGGGCCCGAGATGTTCGCTCGCTCGCTTGACATGATTTTAGGACCAGCAGTGGGGCAAAACTTGTTGAATGCATCGAGGCAGACAGAAGAACTCATAGTCCAAAACCAATTTTCATATTACACACACGTAGTCTGTGCTTGAGACTAATTGATTTCGTCGGCACGAACAAACTTTTGGCGAATTAGAGTCCTCAACCTCGCGATTGCGGAACACCCGTTTTCACAAGGCCTAATTCGGAAGGTGGGACCAAATTATGAAGGCAAGTTCGCGTAGCGTCCGTCCTCTCAGGCGTAATTTAACGTTCGTCGATCACGATTATGGTACAGTTGGTTACAGGGACATATTATCCCTTTGAGGGACATAAGTGGCTTTTAGTTTAGATTGCACAATTGTCCAAAATCTGTGGACTATCGGCTAAAAAGTTTGTGGACCCATTGCACGGGTCCACAGATCGATCTTTTTCATTATATAGAATAGACGAATGGGCAAGCATCTAGCAAGTGCAGTAGCGGACTGAGCTCCTACGTCTGCTACGTATAAGAAAGGAACGTTAGTGACGGGTTTGAATAAAGCTCGCAGTAGACAATACTTGGTCCAGTGATGACCTCACGTATATTTAAGTACCCAGTCGCAAAAGCGCTTCGTTTCCCTTCTTCTGAAGGTTACCTAATGCCCTATTGCACGTCCGAGACTCCCGGCGGGCCAATGTCCACATCGTTCGATGGGCGTTACGCCCGGTATGCGCAAGTTCATCACGTTCCCCTTGAACGGTCATGTCACCCGGCGCTGGCGGCGGCGGCCTTAGGCGATTCGATTTCTCTCACGTTATCGCGCGTCCAAAGATGACGACGACAAACGGAATGGACACTCGGATCACTCCATGAACGCTTCTCACTTTCCCTTTCGACGGCTGGTTTCTAGAGAGGCAGCGGAATGGCCACCCGAGATCACACCATCAACGTTTTCCTTCCCATCCCCGTTTATGATATGTTCCAAAGGAACGGGGAAGGCCAGTGGAGTTACCCGTCAGGTTCAAAAACGCGACTTGAAAGACCAACGGAATGCGCAAAGTCAGAGCATGCCCATCGACTGGTGGACGAGACTTTAACGTGAGCAAGGAACGAGCGCTGGACAGAACTGTGTTGCAGCTCCAAGTAACTTTCACCTTTGGTTTCCGGAATTTTACGGATTTGTCTAATCCAGTCGCGAAGAGAAAGTGGAATGGTAAGACAGACCGGGACTCTTGCAAGACTTTTGGGGTCCGGACATTTGCAAATATTGTGCGTCCGCTATTATTCGTTCCACATCGTTTTTCCAACCACGTTCAAAACAAACAAGCAGTAGCGGTCAACTAGCAGACGGAAACAAATTAGACGCAGACGTCGCGCATATGCCTTCTGATGACATCCCAAACATCATCCTCTAAGAAGGGAACTCAAAACAACGTCTGTTCCGAGGTCATCGACGTGCGCATTAACGAGCACGGACCGCACCTTCGGAGGTGAGCGCAAGTGGCAGCGTCGTCAAAGGTTAAGAGCCGCACTTGTCTTGCATCGCTGCCTCGCCGCGCTGCGAATGTAATAAGGAAGGTCGCGCCGTGCAATTTCGGCGCAAAGGCGTGAACCCCGGGCGGAAGCGGAAGGAACGGGTTATGCAAAAGAAGGGTCGTCTAGTGGGCGGATGGATGGGGCGCCGCAAATGGATGATGCGCGTTGCGATGAAAGGCAGAATGCATGAAAGGCAAAACACAGTTGCGCAACAACGCACCGGAAAAAGTTCTTGCGTCGCCGCATGCAATATGCGTTGATCTAGAAGGTAAACACACGATGGGTGCATCGAAAATTTCCAGTTTCGATGATTTTGCGTCCCAGAGAGAAAATTATTTAGCACTAGGTAAAATGCCTGCCGCCTCAAGCATCTGGACAGCCGTGAAGTTTTTCGTCACATCCCAGAGGGGCGTATATATGAGCGGGGATTAATAAACAACNTGAATTTTGGCTAAGAATCACAAAAATCTTTTTGTCGGCGCCTGCGGCGGGCTATATCAGTTTTAAGAAACCAAAATTCCCCCTTATGGTACCCCCCTCCCTCCCGAGGGGTCCCAGCTACGTCCTTGAGCGCATATTCGGCTGTTTTTGGCAAAGTACCAAATTCTGAATTCTGATTCTGAAAATTCTGAATTCTGACGTTTTTGGCGATTCTGAATTCTGAATTTGATTTTGAGATTCTGAATTCTGAATTCTGAAATGAAAATCCGATCAGAATCCATCCCTGTTCCGCATGCGGCTCCAGATGTTCGCTTGCTCGCTTGACATGATTTTAGGACCAGCAATGGGCAAATTTGTCGATTTTACCGAGGCAGACAGAAGAACTAATAGTCCAAAACCAATTTTCATATTACACACACGTAGTCTGTGCTTGAGACTAATTGATTTCGTCGGCAAGAACAAACTTTTGGCGAATTAGAGTCCTCAACCTCGCGATTGCGGAACGTTGTTTTCACAAGGCCTAATTCGGAAGGTGGGGCTAAATTACGAAGGCAAGTTCGCGTAGCGTCCTCTCAGGCGGAATTGAACGTCTTCTATCACGTTTAGGGTACAGTCGGTTAGAAGGACATACCGTAAAACCTCTAATATAAGCACGCCTCTAATATAAGAACACTTTTTGACCTCAATGAAAAAAATATAAGAACACCTCTAATATAAGAACACCTTGGAAAATGCAAAAACACGCAGCAACAAGCGGTATAAACGTTTTGGCCGGCGGATGTCAGCTGGAACAAGCCTGTTAAGGTCAGGTTCCAACAGCTCTGCGACCAGTGGATGTTAGACGGCGTGCGCGAGAAAACCGCTGCTGGAAACCCGAAGCCACCTCCTCCCGAGGTGTACCTCGAATGGGTGCTCGAGTCCTGGTATGGCGGAGTCACGAAGAACAACGTGATAAACTCCTTCAAAGCGTGCGGCATCGGAGCTATCGGCGGCGCTGACGATCACCTCATTCACTGCCCGAATGAAGGCAACGGCATCCCCAACGGTCTGTACGAGCTCAACAAGGCCCGTGAAGCTGCGGAGGCGCAGGATCTAGCCGAGATCCTCGCAGTATTCGAGATCGAAGCTCCAGATGAGGACGACACTGGACACATAAACGACGTCGAAGTGATCGACGACGAGCCAGCAGCTTCCGATGGCGACAGTACCGGATCGGAAGAAGAAAATCACAACTTGAGCGATGATGGCGACGCCATAGGGCAATACGTTGATAAATCTTGTTGCTGGTTACTCAGTAGACAGTGAAAAAATATAAGAACGCCTCTAATATAAGAACACCGTTGGACCTCATTGAAAAAATATAAGAACCGTTCTTATATTAGAGGTTTTACGGTAATTACCAAGTGGCTTTTAGTTTAGACTGCACAACTGTCCAACGTGTGTGGACTGTCGGCCAAAAAGTTTGTGAACCCATTGCACGACTCCACGAATTCGTCTTTTGCATTACACGGAACAGACGAACGGTCAAGCATCTAGCAAGTGCAGTAGCGGACTGAGCTCCTGCGTATAGGAAATGAACGTTAGTGACGGGTTTGAATAAAGCGCGCAGTAGACAATACTCGGCCCCATGATGTCTTCACACAAATTCAAGTACCCAGTCGCAAAAGCGCTTCGTTTACCTTCGTCTAGAGGTTACCCAATTACCCTTTCTCACGTCCTAGACTCCCGGCGGGCCAATGTCCACATCGTTCGATGGGCGTTACGGCCGGTGAGCGCAAGTTCATCGCGTTCCCCTTGAACCGCCATGTCACCCGGCTGGTGGCGGCCGTCGGGGATTCCATTTCTTTCACATTCTCGCGGTCCAAGGACGACGATGACAAACGGGATGGACACTCGGATCACTCCAATGAACGCTTTCCACTTTCCCTTTCGCCGGCTGGTTCCAAAAGAGACAACGGAATGGCCACTCGAGTCCGTTTATGACATGTTCCAAATGGCAGGCGAAGGCCAGAGGCGATGCCCATCGGTTCACAAATGCGAGTGGAAAGGCCAAGGGAATGCGCAAACTCAGAGCATGCCCATACGGCGAGTGGTGACGGCGAAGTGTAAAGTGGACAAACGGCCGCAACTAAGTGACGAAAGGTGTTTCGACTGGTGGACGAGACTTTAACGTGAGCAAGGAACGAACGCTGGACAAAACGGTTGCTTCGTGAATATATTTGTATTTTTTTCACTTACTTTCGGATAGAGGTGGCGGCCGGCATCTGGAGGGAGGTCAGCACGGCACGGCCCCATAAAATGTTCGTTTTATGACCGTGCCGTGGCGTTTCGGCGTGTTTCACGGCACGGCGCACGGCACGGAGGGCGTCAGCACGGCACGGCACAAGACACGGGGGTGGTCCGCGCCATCTCTACTTGCGGACGTTCGTAAGTATGCATAAAATGTCCAAAAAAGCGTTTGAAGGCACATATTCAACCTTTTTAGAGGATGCTCACTGATAGCGGAAATGCGGCTTGTCAGAGCCTGCCACGAAGAGAGAGAGAGAGGAATGCTTGAGCCAGACTGGGAATCTTGCAAGACTTTTGGGTACCCTACGTTTGAAAATATGTGCGCCCGCTATTTGCTCGCTTTCCACGTTTTTCCAAACACTTTCAAAACAAACAAGCAGCAGCGGTCAACGAGCAGGCGGAAACAAATTAGACGCTGACGTCGCGCAGACGCCTCCTGATGTCCCAAACATCATCCTCTAAGAAGGGGAACTCAGAACAACGTCGTCTGTTCCGAGGTCATCGACGTGTGCATCAGTGAGCACGGACCGCACCTTCGGAGGTGAGCGCAAGTGGCAGCGTCGTCAAAGGTTAAGAGCCGCACTTGTCGCGCCTCGCTGCCTCGCCGCGATGCGAATGTAATAAGGAAGGTCGCGCCGCGCAATTTCGACGCAAAGGCGTGAACGCCCAGGCGGAAGCGGAAGGAACGGGTTATGCAAAAGAAGGGTCGTCTAGTGGGCGGATGGATGGGGCGCCGCAAAGGGATGATACGCGTTGCGATGAAAGGTAGAAGGCATGAAAGGCAAAAAAAAACAGTTGCGCAACACTGCACCAGGAAAATACTTGCGTCAACGCATGCAACGCCGCGTGCAATATGCGTCGATCTGCAAGGTAAACTCACGATGGGTCTAACGAAAATTTGTAATTTCGATGATTTTGCGCCCATATCCGAAATTATTAAGCACTAGGTTCAATATCCGCTGCAAGCGCCTCTAAGACAGCTGGGCACCCGTGAAGTTTTTCGCCACATTTCAAAGGGGCCTCTATATACCGTATTTTCTCTAATAAATCCCCCGGGGGGTCTAATTCGAAAAGGTCCCCGGGACCGGGGGTCTATTAGGTGGGGGG